>PVKA01003047.1:0-30898 GCA_004027165.1 Ctenomys sociabilis
AAAAACCTGTAAAAATAATATCATGTATGCACCTTGTACAATACCAAAACGTTATGAAAACAGTTTGCAATGTATTATTTCATCGACTCTGTATGGTTATGGTGTTTTGAAACTGTCTGATTGACATTTGTATTTCAATAAAATAAAAATAAATGGGAAAAAAAAAAACCTGTTACTATTTATACAAAAACTGACTAGGATTCAGAGAAGACCAACTAAGAATGCTCTGTACTTACTACTCACTTTTTCCATAAATCTACAACTTCTCAAAAAAATAGTATATTAATTTTAATACAAAAGTAATATAACAGGAAAACAAGCTCCATAATAAGATATCTCTTCATATCATTTCATCATCATGAAACTATAAAAAAAAATTATAGACATTGGTGAGATGTGGAGAAATTGCAGCCTTCACATATTGGTGAGGACAGTAAGAAAGTTTAAGTGTTCCTCAAAGAGTTAAATACAGAATTACCATGACCTAAAATAAGTGAAAACAGGTACTGAAACCAACACATGTAACATGTTTCCAGTAGCACAAATTCAAAATAGCTGAACAGAAGAGAGAACCTAAGAAGGGTCCACTGACAGAAGGGTGGATAAACAGAATGTGCTATGTACATGCAATGAGGCATTACTTAGTCAAAAAGAAGTGCTCATACATGTCACAATGTAGATGAACCTCAGGAGCACTGTAGTACACAGATGAAGCCAGACACAAATGAACGCCTAGGGCTGGCCAAATAGCTCAGCGGATTAAACTGCCTGCAAGCAGGCGCAGGGGCCAGGGTTCGATCCCTGGGCCTGCCCAGCTGGCCCCACCCCCAGGGCATGCTGAGACTGGGCATAGTGGCACACACCTGTAATTCCAACTCTTGGGAGGCTGTAAACAGTCGGATCACTAGTAGTGAGACCCTGAATACCCATTAAAAAATAAAAATAGAAAAAAAAGAAAATTACATAGAGAAACATCCAGGACTAAGGAGATAGCTCGATGGTCTGAGTGCCTTTTGCCTGCCTGGCAAGCACAAGGAATGGGTTTGATGTCCGGTAGCACATGCTGTGCTGGCCCTGGAACACCAGAGAGACCCTGTACCACATAAATAAATGTGAAAGAGAAAGAAAGACAAAAAGATATAGACAGGGGCCGGGGAGATGGCTCAGTGGAATAAGCACTTCCCTGGCAAGCAAAAGGGCCTGAGTTCAAGCCTCGGTTCCGCAAAAAAAAAAAAATCTAGATATTTAGCAGGACCTGCCTAAGACAAATATGGTTACCCTCAGGATCAATGGGGGACTATTTTTATGACTTCAATGGGTCCCAGAATCTGTGGATGTTTCAAACCCTTACACAACATGCTGTGCTATTTGTATAATCTACGCATATCCTTTCACATACTTTAAATCCTACCTTTACATAATACTGAATATAATGCTATGTAAATACTTATGCTGTATTCCTCAGAGAATAAAGACAAGAAAAAAAGTTTACACATGCTCAGGACAAGCACAGTTAAAATTTTTTTTATTCATGGTGACCCATAGCTAAAGAGAGCTGATCTACCACCTCTAATCAGAAACCCAGAGAGAATTTTGTAAAACAATACATGTAAGAATCACTTTGATCTACACATAAGAATTCTAAAATGCTGTTAATCAAAACACTACAATCATAACATTTTCCTTTAACATATATAGCTATTTCCATGTATAAGTATTTCAAAAAATTACATTCAGACAGCCATTTTAACTCCAGAATAGAAATCCTGTTCTAACAGGATTTTCCCAAACTCCTCATTTTCCTCTACCTCCTCCTCCTCCTCTTCCTTTTCTTTCTTTTTTGTCTTTTAAGACAGAATTTCCCTTTCCCTATACAGTTCAGTCTGGACTTGAACTCACTTTGTAGCCCAGGCTGGCTTCAAACTTGCAGTTATCCCACTACCTTAGCCTCCTGAGTGCTAGGATTACAGGTGTGTAACACATGCCTGGCCTACACTTTTCATTTAGTAGAGTTCAATCTTATTTTTAAAACACACACAAAGCACAGATTTTAATAGAAGGCCAGTAAACTGAATCAAGTCAATAAGAGAAATACACACTGGCTGTGTACCTAAGTGTGCACTCATTCACACATGGAAGAGAACAAAATCTCCCATTTTCCTATTTTATAATGGCTTTATTTTTAAGTGGCTATATTATTTTTATTTTTTGTTTTTATGACTTTAGAATGAACTAGAGCAGAGAGAAAACATTAGCCCATTCTTCCTTAAGAACCTACATCACCTATTAATTTGCTAATAAAAACAGATAAATGACTTATACATGATCAATGTTATGACTGCATTGGCAGAGACATTTCTTGAGCTGTACTGCCACTGGGTTCTTGAAAACAGAATTTCCTAATAAACCACTCTCCAAGGCCAGGCGTCGTGGTACACACCTGCAATCCCAGCACTTGGGAGGCTGAGGCAGAAGGATCATTGCCAAGTTCAAGGCTAGCTTGGGCTATAAAGTGAGCCCAAGGCCAGCCTAAGTGGCATAGCAAGACCCTATCTCAAACAAAACCCATGTAAACAAATAAACTATTAAGAAGCAGCTTTAGCAGATTTAGATGGACCAATATCAAATATTAAGAATGCTTAGGGGCTGATGGGATAGCTCAGAGGTCTGAAGCACCTTCTTAGGCAAGCTTAAGCAAGCCTAAGGACCGCAGTTCAACTCCTGGCACCACATGCCGCACCTGCCCCACTCCAGGGTGAGCTGATCTGGCCACAAAAAAATGAATAAAATAAGCCGGGCGTGGTGGCGCAGGCCTATAATCCCAGCACTCAGGAGGCTGAGGCAAGAGGACTGTTGTGAGTTCAAGGCCAGCCTGAGCTACAAAGTGAGCTTAAGGCCATCCTGAACTGCATAGTGAGACCCTGTCTCAAAAAGACAAAAAAAAAAAGAATAAAATAAAACAAGTAGAGTTTAAAAAAAAAAAAAGAATGCTTAGGCAGAGATAATGCTTGGTCTACTGAAAAACATTAAACACATCTAGAAAAAAATACATGACTATAATCTATCTATTGTAATTAGAATTAAATTCTAATTTTTCAATGATATTTTCAAGGTTTACATCTTAAACATAGGCATATGAGGGATGGCCAAATAGCTCAGAGGATTAAAGTGCCTGCAAGCAAGGGGCCGGAGGTTCGATCCCCAGGCCTGCAATGCTGGCCCCGCCCCCAGGGCGGGCGATTGAGACTGGAAGTGATGGTGCGCACCTACAATCCCAGCTCTTGGGAGGCTGTAAAAAAGGAGAATCACTGCAAGTCCATTTTAGTAATGAGACCATGAACACCCTGTAGACCCTTCCCTAAAAATACAGGAAAAAAAATAGGCAGATGAAAACAAAAAGCATCAACAAGATAAATTTTACAAAAGTAAGTTGATTAAAAAAAAAAAAAAAATCCAGAAATAGTAGACTGGCCTAGCCCCTTCTAAAAGCTAAGCAAGAAAGAAAGCAAAATAAATTCTGTAGAAACAAGCAATAAATAAAGTCACAGGAACTTTTTCATTCAGACAGGATCCCGCACAATGAACCAAAGAGAAGTGTCCGAAGCTCCCATCCATATTCCTTTGAGAGCTGGCAGCAAAAGTCTACTTTATTTATCAGGATGACTCAAAAACTATCTGCTGAGGGCTAGCCTCATAGCTCAGTAGACTAAAGTGCCTGCTTAGGCAGAGCGCAGCAGCCGGTTCAACCCTACGCATGCCATGCCGGCCACGCCCCCAGGGGCACGCTTAGCCGGTGACTGAGACTGGGCACATATTTGCTGGGTGCTAAGCACACACCAAGCACCATTCTAGATGCTGGGGACACGGCAGCAGATAGGAGCTTGCCCTTGCACAATCAGCATTCTACAGAGGACTCCTACAAAACAGCAATGCCTAGACTCCTTTCCAGCCTATCTACAATCCAAAACCAAGGAGGTCAAAAAATTATCAAAGCCTTGTTCCAGTTCTCAAAATCAAGACCCATCACCAGTGCTCTTCCCACCTCAGTCTCCTCTGACATCCTCTCCCAGTTATGCCCAGGCTCCTACCCAAGAGCCCACACTTTGCTGTGTAATACACCACATCATATCTTTTTAAGCCTCAATTCTTGAAGGACTCATCCCTGAGCTGCTCCCCCTCAGCTTCTGTCCACCTTTTAATGCTTACCCAACGTCCTCTCCTCCACAGCCTTCTGATAGTCTCCCCACACATAACCAGGAGTAACGGCCTCTTCCCTCATTCTCCCCTAGCTCTGTGTCTACAGCACTATCAGTCCTTTCCAAATTTTACAAATGTTAACTTTTAGTGTCTGACCTTCCCACAGACACTGAAATCAAGGAAAACAGGAGATATTTAATTTTCCCTTTTTTGTGCTTAGCATGGTATCTACCTGACAATTTTGGCTAGAGTGAATTTTTTTTTCTTTCTCCGTTTATTTTCCCCTGATGTGTTTCATTTCCATAAGCTTCATTTAACCTGTGTTCCTTATCTTCAGGCCAAGTCAACTTCCAGGACATGTGCTAACCAATGTAGCAAAGGATTATTTTTTATTTAAAAAAGACATTTAATAAACAATATAGGCTTCAATGTCCTTCACTCTAACTCAAATTTCTCAAATGGAGTAACCTTCAAGTTAAAGCCATCTCCACAAGGTCTTCTTCAACCAACAAAATGAAAATCCTATTCCAGTTGTATTATCTATATGTTTATTCATTTATGTGGTGCAACGGATCAAATCCAAGGCCTTGCACATGTTAAAAAATGCTCTAGCACTGAGCTACACTCCCAGCCTCCACCTACTCTGTTTAAACTGTCACAATGACTGAGAAAACAAACAAACATAGCAACACTAAACATAATGCAATGTGCACTTTTTCATATTTGTTTCCTAACGTACAGGCACCTGATTTAGTGCTTAGGTTCATTTACACACTGTGCATGTTGAGTTTCCAAGAGTCATTTCTGTGGCAGGGAGATGACTCAGTGGAATAAGTGCTTCACTGGCAAGCACAAGGGCCTGAGTTCAATCCCTGGTTCCGCCAAAAAAAAAAAAAATTTAAATATGAATAAATCAAAACTCAATTATTTTAATATCTAATGTCCAAAGGCACAGATATATTATTAACAAAGCCCAGTGGCCATCTAAGAATGTATGAACTTCTGAAATAGATATATCCAGTATTACCTGTATTATATGATCTCCATTAACTGTATTATAGGGCAAGACAGAGGCAACAGGTAGGGCATTCCAGACCAGAGGCTTATGGGCAAAATGTTACAGTACATCTCTCTCCAGACACTGACAAGCAACACAACAAAAGCTGGGACTATGAAATAAAGCAAAACAGCTCTAACTAGCAGGACCTAAGAACTTACTGACATGGGCTTCAAAAATAGTTCGCAAGTCCTGTTCCAGCAAAAATTTTATGTAGATACCCAAGACATAATAGAAGAGCTAAGAAGAGAATGATCTCCACTTCTACCTTGGCCATGCCACCTGGGCTCCAAACTTCCTCTGCAAACCTGGGGCAGCCTAGGGCACATCACCTCATCCTGCTACTTTAATACAAAACCTAACACACTGCACCTACCTGCACAGCAAGTACTACATAAGAATTTGGTAAATAAAACATGAAGACTCTGGAATAATTTACAAGTCACTGGTCTAACGATTGGGAATGTAAGGTATACAAGGACAAAGTGGTACTGTCAGACACAAGCAGAAAAAGTTTAGTCTAAATTACCAAAATACAAACTGAAGAACTGTAAAGGAGACCAATTTCTCTCAGCCCTGTCTGCTGCTACGGTGGTGCCTTCAAATCTTTCCTGTTTTCTTCAAGCTTGCAACTCTATCTGTCCCTCAGCAGAGGATCTCCATGGCAAACCCAGAAAAGTCCCTATGCCTGCCCTTGAGTGTATTGTCTCCCACTGCATCTTCACAGAGGGCAGATCCTAATAGGATTTACACATGCTTGAGTATATATATATTCCTTTGTCCCCAGATTCTCCATGCAGTTATTTTTTACTTTTCTTTAACTGTCAAGCTTGGGAGATGGTGTGACTCCAACCTTACTGTCTCCACGACTTCCCTTTGTTTTCATCAGTACATGGCAATGTGGCTTTGGTACCAAAAGATGCCCCCTTCTTACCAGAGAAATCTTCAGCCTTCTTGGGTACCATCTCTGATGTTTACTTTCCTCATACCATTGTCTTTAGTTCAAAAGCCACCCTGCTTCCTTAAATGTTCACATTCCTCAGAGTTCTGTTCTAAGCCTTTGAGCACTTGTCACTGTTAGCAACAATAATATAACTCCCTGGAGGATTCTAAAAGTACAAAACCTGATATAAGTCCCCATTACTGGCTGGAGATGCCCCATCACTCAAGCAGAAAACATAAAAGGTAAGAAACCACTTCTCTACATACTCACATTTCTCTACTTAGCCGACAGCAATCTCAACTACTCCCCAGCTGGAATTACTACATAGGGACAAACCTCCAAGTTTTAATCTACAACCCCACTCCATTTAAATGTCAGGTCTGTGGTCCAACACAAGATGGCTTACAAGTATCTCAAACTTAAGTTCTAAACCAAATTCACTTTTATCCCACTTCAACCTTCACTTATCCTGTATTTCAATAAACAATGCTCCCACCACCTAACCTCCCCTACTGGAAGTCTTGACTCCTGGTAGGCTCATCCCTTCCCAACAGGTCTTCTCTCATCCCTACCTTCCTCAGGAACTTCACTGAAGTCACAGGTCTGGAAAGACACTGCTACAGACATTAATACAGCAGTGAATACAACAGGCTTAACTATAAAGAGAGGAGATAGGTAAAAGGACAAGATAGGGCTAAGAATGTAGTTCAGGTCTATGGGCCTGCATGGCAAGTGCAAAGACCCAGGTTTGATCCCCAGTACTATGGGCCATGCGGCCCCTGTGCTGTGCCAGCCACTGAAACTGGGCGTGGCCACGTATCAAATAAATAAATGATTTAAAAAAAAAAAGTGAGGGGAAGGTTTAAAAAAATGGGTAAGATAATTTCAGATAGCTATGAAGAAAACAACAAGACAATGCAGGGGAATGAGATGAGGACACTTTAGACAAAAAGGGTGGCAGCTAAAACCTCTCTAGAAGGTTATACAGTAAATGTGAAAGGCAGGGGATACAGCTCGGTACAGCGCCTGCTTGGCAAGTGCAAAGTCCGGAGTTCAACTCCTACACCAAATAATAATAATAATAATAATAATAATAATAATAATAATAATAATAAATAATAATAATAAATAAAGTAAATATGAATAACAAACAGAACCAAGTCTCTCAAAGTTCTGGTAGCCTGTACCAGGCAGAGAGGAGCCATGTCAGAAAGTCTGAAAGCAGAAATGAACATGGAGTTTAAGAAACAGAAGGTCAACAAGGCTAGAACAGGGGAAAGGAGAACAGGGAGCTAATGGCACCTTGCTGAATACAGTGAAAACAGCAGCAAGTCACGGAGCATGTTAGGCCAGTGACTGACACAATCTACTCTGAATTTCTTAAAGTTCACTTTATCTGTAAGTGGAAAAAAAAAAAAAGTCTACAAAGAGGAAAAAAACAGGGAGCATGAAAGCCAGTCAGAAATGCAATGGCTGTATTGAGAACAGAAGGTGCTTAAGATGAGAATGAACAAATTCTGGAAATATTTTGGAATACAGGGTAATTTCTAGGTTATTTTTAGGTCTAATTTACATAAAGAACAATTATAAACAGTGTACGACTTAAGCAACTTCTTTTTTTTTTTTTTTTTTTTTTTTGGTCTTTTTGAGACAGGGTCTTCCTGTGCAGTTCAGGCTGGCCTTAAGCTCCCTTTGTAGCTCAAGCTGGTCTCAAACTCACAACAATCCTCCTGCCTCAGCCTCCTGAGTGCTGGGATTACAGGCATGTGTCACCACGCCTGGTAACTTAAGCAACTTTTGACAAATGCCTACCAAGATCCAAAATATTCCCATCACTCTAGAAATTAATCAATTTCCCTTTCCTATTCAATTCCCTTCCATGCAAGAAACATCAACCCAATTGCCAGACTCATAGGTTAGTATTGCCTGTCACAAAATATCTTATAAAGAAAATTAACTATTGTGTTCTATTTTTGCATCCCAATTTATAGACACATACCAGTAGTTTGACCCTTTCTACTGTGAACAGCCTTCCTCTCTGTGTATGTATCATCCTGCTAATGGACTCCTGGATTGTTCCAGAGTCTCATTACTATGAGTATGACTACTATAAATATTCTTGGATAAGGTTTATTTGTGGGCATTTTCATTTTTCCTAGGTAAATACCTAAAAATGAAAGGGCCAGCAGGTCATAGGGTAGATACATGGACTGCCAAACAGCTTCCCCAATGATTCCACCAGCAGTATATTCGACTTCCAGATGCCTGACTCCTACATGCTCTACTTAAATAACTACCTATGTGCCATACCAAACACTTTCAGCTCTCCAAACACATTTCTTTACATTAAAAAATAATAATAATAACTTTGTAACTGGGCATGGTGGCACAAACCTGTCATCTCAACACTTAAGAAGCTGTGGCAGGAAGATCCTGTGAATCTTGAGGCCAGCCTGGGCTACATAGTTCAAGGCCAGTCCAGGCTACACAACAAGATCCTACCTTAAAAAAAGAAAAAAGAGGGTGAGGGGGGAAAAGAGAACTAAATAACTTTGTAATGCACTTTTCTTCTCACCCAGTCCCCTTTGCTGCTTATTTCGTGATATTTATTCCTTCAACAAACATTCTCAAGGATGAGGAAAGACTGGGTGCAGTGTGCTGGACAAAGGAAGCAGCAGCTAGGAAAGTTCTCCAAGTGGCAAACCACTTACAACCTTCAGGAGACTGATGGAAAGAACATGACTAAGGCTCAAGGACAGTGAGCAAAAGAGGTAGTCAGAGAGTACCAGGAGCCAGGTTACCCAGGGCCTTATGAGCCACAGGAAAAGGACTCTGGGATCTCTTCACTGTTGCAAGAGTTCATGGCCTGTCGGGAACTATATAGTGAGGCTCTGTCTCAAAAAAAGAAGTGTGGTGGGAAATCACCAAAATATTTTAACCAAGGAAGAGTGGAGCCAGGGAGATGGCTCAGTGGAATAAGCACTTCCCTGGAAAGTGCAAGGGCTGAAGTTCAATCCCCAGTTCTGCCACAAAAAGAAAAAGACAGGTGACAGGTGACTCTTGGCTGCTCTAGGCAAACAGGAATAGAGATGGATATGTGAAGAAATGGGAAGACGATGTTAAAAGGCCACTGCAGTGTTCAGCAGATGACACAGCCTAGAAGGTACTGGGAGTGAAAGTATTATGGACTTCCTATTATGGAAACAGTATTGACAGTAACCTGGAGATAACAAGAGGGTGGTGAGGATAGAAGAAATCAGATTTGAGAAGCTAGGTAAATGGCAGCACCACTTACAGAGAAGGAGACAAATGTTTAGCAATGGACTTACTGAACCCCCACAGGAACAGATGAGAATTCAAAGTAGCTGTGTCAAGGAGGTAGAGGAGTTGAGAGACATCTAGCTAAAGACCTCACATCTAGATTCTGGGAAATCATGAAAAGCCTGAGGCTGACAAGATCACCCAGGAAAGAGAGCTCCCAGGAAAGGGCGAAGGCCCAGAAGGCCAATGGTGAAACAAAAGGGCAGGAACAAGCAGAGGTGGGAACAGACAGTGAGAAGCAGAATGATGAGGAAGCACGCATCTATCGTGAGGCACAAGCGGCATATAGAGGAAGTGCTAATGACCTTTCAAGCCAGGGTTGTACCCCTGGTCAGCACCTTGTACTCTGTCAGCACAGAGTACTGTTTAACTGCCCTTCTCAACTGGCAGGTATGTTTGGGAACACAGCCCATTGGGATCACCTACTTTAAGTCGAGTAGTCTTAGTACATGGGGAGTACAAGATGAATGTTTATGAATGCTGCTGCCACCACAGGTAGTGCTCTCCAGCACACAATTTCCTATTTTAATTCTTTGCCAGCAGCCCAGAAGGAGTTACGTTTCTGTTTCACAGGTGAAACACCTTTGCTCAGGCAAAATACCCAAAGCCACAGTCGAGAAGTGAGGCAGCCAGAATGAGGGTGCACATCCTCCTGTGCACTCTCTGTAGCCTCCTCGATATGCCCATCATGCAGGCTTCACACAGTAAGGGTGTGCTCCCCTTACTGCCAAAGGGCTCGGAATCTGTCCAGGTAACTGCTCCCCACAGCTCCAGGCCCTCATGGAGACACTGGCAGTCAGGGAAATGAATCTTCAACCATGCTGGTCAGGCAAAGGGAACATGAAAACTGCTGGGACCTTAACTCTTCAATCCTAGAATCCAATCAGGGTGCAATGAGGATGAGAAACTAGTGGGACCCATGAAGCCAACACCACACATCTTTGTGAAAAGTAACTGGGACACAAACTGCTATGCCCATAGCAGTTTTATATTGCTATGCAGTTTTATATTGCTATGCAGTTTCTCCCTTGATTTCTTCAGACTGGAACTACATCTGCTATTTAAAACTTTTCTCAGTAATTAGAACCCAGAGGTGTCTTACCTCTTTCTACTCAGGAGCCACTGTCAACTTTCAGTGCTCCAGAAGGGGGTAGGGAGAGTCAGTGGAAAGAACACTGGCTATGTGGCAAAGACTAGGTTTTGCCCTTGACTGTGTCAATGTAACATTTTGTGACTTAGAGAAAGTCACCATCCTGTGTTATCTTTCCCAAGGTGTAAAGTCAAAAGGTTAGGCTAGACAATGTCTTGTATCTTCTGGTTCCAAAATGTTATAGTTAAGAGTATAGAAAGGATAGGAGAAGGAGATGGAGCTGGCCGAGAGGAGAAAGCCTCCTGGCTAATGTTAATAAAACCTATGTGAGCTGTATGATGATCTCTCTCCCACAGTTCCTGCTTGGAGCCTCACTTGCTTTCTCTATTTGAAACAATCCGAACTTGAAAAAAATGGTTTCACACAGAAATCAGGAATGTTTGCCAATCCAATTTCTCCAAAAAGAAACAAACACAACAGAAGGATATTTCCCATACCACCTAACACTCTCCAATGCTACAATACATCTCTGCATTTTTATATCAGGACAACTTTTAAAAGCCCTTCGGCAGTAAGGCGAACACACCCTTACTGTGTGAGGCCTGCTTGATGGGCATATCGAGGAGGCTGCAGAATGTGCACAGGAGGATGTGCACCCTCTGTAGCATTAATAGCACTGTTAATAAACTCTGAAGCTCTTCCAACCAAGTTCCTGTTCACAGAGCATAAAGTTATAAACAGAACTAAGACTTCACCCAGCCCACATCCATCCTCTTGGATTTCCTTCTCCAGGGTGTGAGGGACGTGTAAGGCCTAAGCAAGCTACTTAACACAATTTTCATTCATCCCACAGATCATACTCAACTAACTTGCTGGCAAAAAAGGTTTCAAAACACCTATGTCTTTTCGGATCAATCAAGTAGTGCTCCAAATTATTAGCCCATTGTTTTGCCATTCTCTTCCCAGCTATTATTTCCACCTGCTTGCAGTGTATCTTCAGAGCAGATGTCTTGTCCACCACTGCACCTCCCATGCTTAGAGCAGCTTCTACAAACACTAGACAAGGTAAAAAGTAGAACATATACACAGCAGGACTTGAATCCACACTCAGGGATATGACATTCAAACATGAAAACCATTTGCCCACCAGGCTGATGTTCAAGAGTTTAAGAACTTTTACCTTTTTTTTTTTTGGCAGACTGGGGATAAGAACTTCTACCCTTTCCCACAGAACACTTGCATACTACAATAAGAATATTTCCCCTTGTAGCTAATTTTTTCTGTTTCTTAATTCTACACAAAGCATCAGATAACAAGCCACAGATACACCAACAACTCAAGTTATTCAGTGCATCTTCCTGCTGGGTCATATGCACTGCCTGTAAAGGAAGCACAGCTCTAATCCAGAAGTTCTGGTTGTGTCTGCCATCAAAAGGACCTGCACACACTATGGGAAATGAAGGAATTTCAAGGGGGCTGGGGATGCAGCTTAATTGCAGAGTAGCTGCCTAGCACACTTTGAGGCTCTGAGTTCCATCCCCAATCCACAGATTTAAAAAAAAAAAAAAAAAAAAAAAAAAAAAACCTTTAAGAGCCTAACCATTAGCTGAATTTGATGGTACACACCTGTAATCCTAGCACTCAAGAGGCTGTTACAGGAGGATCACTGCAAGTTCAAGGCTAGGCTGGGCTACAGAATCAGTTCAAGGCCAGCCTGAATTACACAGTAACAATCTCAAAAGAAGGGCTAACTAATAAAGATCTACTCTAAGTACAATATGACCAGATTATAGTCTACTCTGAAAATTCTGACTTCAGTATACTTCAAATGGACAACTTCAATGTGTTATTTACTCCAATATAAGTAGGATTTTATTGTTTGGCTTTGTTACTTTTTTTTTCACTTAAGACTCCACAAAAAGAAAATGGGTAAAACTCAGAAGCCTCAGATAGATCTAATGATCACCAAAGTGCCACAAACACAAAGCCCCCAAGAGGAAGCAAGCTTAAGGCATTCTGAGGAAAGGGCTCTTTTGTAAACACATGTTTTGAGTATCTTGGTCAAACTGAGAGCAGTCACCACATAATGATTCCTGTGCAGAGCAAACCCCTAACAGACAGGAAGAAAGACATGTATTATGTATTATTACTTACTGAGCTGATATAAAAGCTTTCAGTTCAAGACAGAACAGCAGAACTGGATTTTTAAAAAAATATCTGAATAGATTAAGTCTTAGGCATACTGGCAAAATCAGCCAGGTATGGGAAAGTGAAAGTTTAGAAAACTTCCAGGAGTCACAAAAGTACAAGCAGTAATAAAGACCATGCTCCCAAGGGGATGTAAAAAGAATTAAGATATGCTACATACATGTAGCAACTTCCCAGAATGTAAGCATGTACTACAAATATATACTGATTAAAAAGCAAACAAACTTCAGTGTTTCACCAGGTCCAGCTTTAAAAAAAGTCTGATGTGTTGGCACATGCCTATAATCCCAGAACTCAGGGAGGCTGAGGCAGGACAAGCTCAACCTGGTCAATTTATGGTAACCTTGTCTCAAATACAAGATAAGGCAAGGCAAGGCAGGATATATAACTGTAACCCCAGTTATTTGGAAGGCTTACAAGTTCAAGGCCAGTGAGATCAACTTAGCAACATCCTATACCCAAATTAAATAAAAGAGCCAAAGACATAGCTCTGCAGTACAGTACTTGCCCATTAACCCTGGGTTCAATCCCAGCCAGGTAACGCAAATATATATATATATATATATATATATATATATATATATATATATATATATATATATCCAGGTTCAGCAATACACACTGGTGATCCCAGTGGCTCAGGCAGGAGGGCACCCAGCTCAAGGCCAGGCAGACAACTTAGTGAGACTCTGTTTCAAAACTTAAAAGGGTGGGGATGTAGCCAAGTGCTTAAGTGCTTATCTAGCACATGTGAGTCCCAGGGTTCAATCTAAATACCACATAAAAAAACAGGGGTGGGGCACAGCAGGAAGATGTAGATTCCAGAGTTAGATCTACCACTAGCTGATCTGTGCCTGAGCAGGTAGTGGGCTATAATAGACATGGCATGGGCTATGAAACTAAGAAGAGAAGGGCTAGGTGGGTTATATCCAAGCTCTGACCCTCACTAGCTAGATGAGCTCTAAGAAAAGCAAAAATGATCAACCTCCCAGGCATACAAAATAGAGCATGTTAAAACAAAATACCTTAGACAGAGTCTAGAGTAGGGTTTATTTTTTATACAAATGTCTGTATCCTTTCATATCCAAATAATGAGATAATTGAATTTAAGTAAAGTCCAATTCTGATATTTTGGTCAAAACAGATGTGATCATGTCTACGATATTCTAGTTCACTTTAGAGAAATATATTGCTAAAGGGTTATAAAACCTAAAAGCCAACTTATCTAAAATCTTACTAACTTAGCAAGGTTTCTCATGCATAAATACGAATTGCCTTAGTAGATTGTTTCATATTTTTTGTTCATAAATTATAAAAGCACAATATACATGTGAACGTGGCAAGTCTTACAATTTAAGTAACCAGGATTTTTAAGTCCCATACTTAACACAAGGCCTTGAGTCAAATCCTAACTGAACAACTGTTTAACTGGAAGATCTGAAGTAATTTAAGTATCCGTGTAGCTGTTTAAAAGTGTTCAACTATGTGACAGGCCTGATGTTAACAAAAAACCCTACAGATACGCCTCCAAAGTCAATGTCACAGCCTCCATGCACAGAGACCTCTTTTATAGAGTGAAAAAATAAAAATGTATATTGTACTATATTAAGTACATGTTTCTCAAGAATCACAAAATCAAAAATTTAAGACAAGATCAAATTGAGGTTGGTCTAGAAGTACTTACCAGTCAAAAATATGGCTTAAAGCCCTCACAAACCCTAAAATCAATAAAACTAATGGGGGTTCTTCAGCACCTGAGGCATCATCTTGCTACCATTAAGGAATAAATAGGGGATGCAAATAATTAGCGCACCCTGAGGTAACAGTTAATTCCACTAGCCTACTATTTTACAGAAGACTTTACAGAATTCTATTGCACCCTTACTGCAAGAATACCAAAGGTTCAAATTCCAAAGCTAGCCAAATACCTCCTTAAAAAAATTCTTCTAAGCTCCAGTGTGGAAAGACCCACATACTCAACCCAATCGCACATTATCCACATTTCCCAAGTAGCCACATCTGAATCATTCCCTCTTTGTTGTTCACTTTCACACACACACCACTCAGCATAGGCTAGAGTACTGCAAGTTTGCTGTTCTGAAGTACAAAACAGCATTTAGGATTTGAGGACAGACAGCCCTAACCAAGTTTTATGCCCTGGTTTAGTAAGAGGCTGGAAACTAAGGATGCCTCTTATGCCTTGTTTTTTTGTTGTGGTTTTCATAAAAGCTGATTATGGTCAAGACGGGACACACACACATAAACACACAATCAACCCAGCCCCAAACTCATGCAATGACCTAGGAGTCATTTAATAGATGAAGAAACTGGGACGTTGAGAAGATAGGTAACTTGCCCTAGGCAACAGTCTATTTGGTAGCAAAGCTGGTAGTTGATTTTTGGTCAGAATTAAGTGCAGTCTCCCCATTCACCAAGCTACTACCCCAAGTAACATGTTTTATACAAATCTCTACCGAGGCTGTTAACATAAGGGTCCAATTATCATTTAAAGATCAGCCTGTTAGATAATGGCTCAAGAATTCCATCCATTTTACAGCATTAACCAGTCATGGGGGGGGGGGGTCCAGAGGAGCGAGTCAAATCCTAATTTTGATTGACATGTCCCTTAAGGAAAAAAACAAACCGAAGGGTCAAACACAGCCAGGTCCAGAACTCCAGTATCCCCAACCACAAACAGAGGTAAGCGGTCGGGGATTTATACCACTCCCCGCCCCCAAACTCACTAAATTGCACTCCCCTCCCTCCGCGGGCTAGCCCGACCCTCAACTCTCATCAAACCAAAACTCTCCCTCAACCCCCCAAAAGGGACAAGGAGCTTACAGCCCCCATTACGCACTCCGCCCTGCTCACAGCGGCGAAGGGGAGGAAGAGAGCCCCATACAGGAAGTACATACCGGGCCCGCCGGCCGGTACCTGCCTTCTGCCGCCAGTGGGCGAAGAGCGCCCGCGTCCACATGGCTTCAGGTGTTCACAGCAATCGGTGGGTCCCGTCCCTCCCGCGACCCTGCGTCCCAAACTCCAAGCCCGGTACTTCGCCCGCAGCGAGGCGGCCAGAGCCCGGGTGCCCCGGTCACCCCCGGGTCAACCCCGCAGGCTCGCACCCCTGGGACCACCCGCTCACACGGCCGCCTCGGCACCCAGGCCGCGCCGACCAGGTACCTCCTCCCGCACCTCGGCCGGGACCGGCGGCCACGCCCGGCCGGACCTCGGGGCCATGACTCGGGACCGGGCCCCTGCCCCTCTGTACCCCAGACTACAGGCGGACCCCCGCGGTCCCCGCCGCACCCCCCCACCCCGGCTCAGACTCCGGGGACTTAGCACTCCAGCTACTGCCGGGCCAGGGCCTCTGCCCGGCTCCGCCGACCCGTCCGGCCCCCTCCCCGGCCAGGCAACAGTTACCTGTAGGAGCCCCCCGCCCCGGCCCGCGGCCTCCGCCGGGGGCGGGCGGGGAGGCAGGGAGAGGCGGCTGGCGGCGCGGCGCTGCGCGGGGTGGGGGTGGGGGTGGCTCTGCCGCCTCCAGCTCGGACACCCCGGCCGGCGCGGGGCGGGCCGGGGCCGCGGCCCCTCGAGGCTCGCTCCGGCCCGCGCGCTCGCTCGCTCGCTCGCTCGCGGTCAAGCGCGCCTCAAGAAGGGCTCCCCCGGAGGAGGCCGCGGCCGCCTCGCAGGGGCCGAAAGCGGCTCGACTCGGGGTTTTTTCTCTCCATTCTCCCAACACACAGGAAATAACAGAGCGTCAGGTGACGGCGCGCGACCAATGGGGAGGCTCCGGGCTGCGGCGCGCAGGGCGCGCGGCGGGGGCGGGGCGCGCGGCGGGGGCGGGGCGCGCGGCGGGGGCGGGGCGGGGGCGGGGCCGGCGCGCGCGTGCCCACCCGCGTGTGGTGGCGTCGAGGCCCGCGCGCGCCGGGCTGGCGCTGGGGGCACTGGTGTTGCTCCCGGGGTCGCACCCGCTGCCCTCCGCTGCTCCGGGGCCCAGCTCGCCGCCCACTATGTACCCTCTTGGCCCATATTTTGGGTAGCCGCAGCCAACTTTTTTGGGAGTTGGTGGCCCAGAGTGTCTCACTAGACTTCTGGAGCTCCCTGGAGTCTCCAAAAGCAGAGTCGCACCTTTGAGTCGCACCTTTGGCAGCCAAATCCTGCGAGACACAAGGGTGGGCCCTGTCCATCACGCACCTTCTGCCCTTACTGCCTCTCCCCCGTGGGTCTGGGTGTCTCTGGATGAACAATTTGGGCTCTCTTTGAGCCTGAGTTTCCTTCAACATAAAAAGCGAGAGGATGCAGACAAGCCTGCCTTACTCGTGTGTGAAACACACTCCACAAATGCCATTGCCCTCTTCTGCGGAGGAACGGAGAAGTACAATGCCTGGCAACCCGATCCTACGTCCAGAAATGACTGGGAGGTTTTCTGTGCCAGTCTATCAGCCCGCCCCAGCCTTCCTTTCCCAGAGCAAAGGAAGGACTTGGCTTTTTTGCCTTAAGAAAATCTCTGTTGTGTAACAACGTGTGTAGGTGTTGCTACCATGAGATCCCTGCTATCCACAGCCAGACCACTAATGGGATGTGCTTGCAGTATTTTCATCCTATCTTTCACTCACCTAGTAACCTGGTCGACTTCTCTCCCCACTGGGAGCCTTGGTACAATGGGAAGTGGAATTTGGATTAGATGTCTTCAATGTGAGATAAACTTGCTAGCTCTCAATTAGACCCACATCTGTCCTAGATGTTAGGAAAGCATGTGGCTTCCCCTCCTGCAGCTACCCAACTTGAAAGTGATCTGGGATTGTGAAAGAGCTTGGGCAGCAGGTGGAGGCTGACAAGTCAGGTGTAGCCTGGGGCCCAGCTTTCAGTACCTTTGAGGCATGCAGCTCCCCCAGGCCTAGCTTTACCCTTTCACTGGATGACAGCGGGTTACTTTGCCCCGCCTCTTGCCCCCAAGGGAGGATCTGGGAATCCCAGGCAGGGCCTGGAAGGTTCTGGGCTCCCTAGTAAAAGGATGTGGTTGGGGAAAGGCAGTGATTTCTGGCTTCTGTCCAACCTCACAAAGTAGGGAATGGCTCCAATACAGGTTAGGACTATTACTGGGGATTGATTCCTCAACACCTCCTGCATGCCAGGCAGGGTGCCAAGCTCTTCTAGGGCAGAGCTGAACAGGCTACCAGGCCCTGCCTGCTGGCTGTTCCCATTGTTTCTGTAACTGAGTTTCATTTTCAAATTCTCAAGTACCAAGACTTTTAAAAGACTACTGTCTGGCTTTCGCCTGGGTTGGGGCTACAAAGGAAAAAGTGGAAGGAACTCTCAGACAAATCATGTTTCTAGTCAAAATACAAGAGAACCTAGAGGTGCTTCCTAAAGACTGGGTGTTAGGGGCACCCTCATCGCTGGGAAAGAATCCATGAAAAAGGGAACCCTCTTTTCCTCACAGCCCCCCCCCCACCATAATTCTTCCTTCTTCCTCAGCTCACTTTGTCTCAGAGAAGGAGGGGGCAGGGAGCCACAGCAGAGCCTCATTCAACTGGAAAGATTGCAGGCAGATCCCTGGCTCCAGGCTTTTTTGCCTCCTGCCTCCCAGGACCAGCCAACATGAAAGTCCCTCCCCACTCTCCCAAACCCTACAAAATGGCCCAGCTGACTTCCACCTGGAAACTTCCCAGGCCTCCAGCTGATGACCTGTTACTTCTCTACCAGTACCATTTGTGGGCAGAACAGGCAGGAATGTTACAATGAGCAGACAGACAGGAGTAACATTTGTACTCTGCAGCCTGGGATGAGTCACTTCACCTCTCTGAACGTTGGTTTCTTCAGCCATAAAGTAGGGACAATGTTGCCTTACTAAGGAAACATTGTTATTACAAGAATCTAAAGAAAGATGTGTAAATAACCTGATACTGTAGCAGGCAGGTATCCACGCTAGTTACAGTTCTATGATGTGAATACAATGTGACACGTGAGCTGCTTACCGCTCAAAGAGGTTAAATGGCTGGCCAAGGTCCTATCTTGGCCCAGCCTGATAACTAGGAGCCCTTTCCTCTTTGATCCCTTTAGTTGTCTTTGTCTCTAATGTATGGATCCTGTTTTTCCTTTCACATTTTCTGGTCTGGAGAGAAAAGCTGTTGTTTTTCTCCCTTTCTACTAGCCCAGTCCACTCAGAAAATGCTTATGGAACTGAATCAGTGTGTATCACTTCCAGAAGCAAAATTAATCCTTTCTCTCCTCCCCTGGCTCAAAGATAGCTTTTGGAAACCCTGTGTCACTCCCTTTATTACAAACTCCTCTGCCTTCCTTCAGGCGCCTGGGCCACTCCGGGATTACAAATGGAGCCTGCTGCCTCTAGGTCACTGATTCCACTACCATCTGTCAGCATGGATTGATTGAGGAGCCTGCCCTGCTCTGCAGATCAGTGACTTGTGCGAAGTGAGCCAGAGTGTCGGTGCCTTGGGCGGCAGGCTGATGGCCTTCCTCTCACTGGCTGGCTCTCCTGGGCACCAGACAGCCCTAGCCTTTATCCTTCAGCATTCCTGCCTCTCCTTCATCTATGAGGGACCACCTGGGAAGGACCTGAGACACCAAGAGGGGGCCTGGCATCCCAGGGGGCCTTGCCTTCAGTCTCCCAGTAGGCAACTTACAAATGTCTGGTTGCTAGAGCCTGAAGCTCCTGACAGTATCCTGCTGAGCCTGTCCCAAGGTGAGCACTTTCCCCAGGCAATGTGCAAACCAGGGGCAGCCTGGCACTTTGTGGGTTCACATGACCTTGTTCCAGGGGAGCTTCTGGGGCCTAGGAGGCACTGAAAGGGAGGAGGGCTCAGAACAATTCTTCTCTGGCAAGGTCAGACAAGGCTCTAAAGTGGGGGTAGGGATCCCAAGCAGAGGGCCAGGGAATATCAAAATTGGAGATTGGGTACCAGAGAGCTGCTGTGCCTAGCCCACTGTACCCAGAGCAAAGAAAAGAGATAAAGCTGCAAAGACCAACAAGGGCAGGACACTGAAGGGCCTTGCACCCATGACATACATGGCATGAATTTGCTTCATGGGATCTCAAGGTGGTGGGGGCTCTTCAGCGTGCCCCTCAACTCTGCCCTCCAGGAGGAAGCTGTGCTTCTCACTGGGCTAGTGGTGAACAGGTTCATCTCTCCCACCTCCCTCCCACGTTTGGTGTCCTAAGCAAGGGTGGGCACCAGGTCCACAACAATTACATGCTAATGATGGTGATCACCTCACAATGAGCCAGGCACTGAACCCCTCCTTTCACCGTCCCACTTCATGTCTGGGACAACCTGATGAAGTTGATATGAATGTCACACCCTCCATTTTACAGAATGGGCTCTCTGAAGTGAAGGGATTCTAAATAATTTGTCACAAGTCACCTAGCTTGAAAGAGCCTGAGCTGGGATTTAAACCCAAGCCTTCAAAAGTTGTACTCTTTAGGGCTGGGGAGATGGCTCAGTAGAATAAATGCTTCCCTGGCAAGCATAAGAGCCTGAGTTCAATCCCTGGTTCAGCAAAAAAATAAATAAATAAATAAATAAAGTTGTACTCTTTAACCAACACACTCTCCAGCACTCAGCAACCACTGGAAAGACAGACATAGGTGGTGGGTCCATGGCTGAGCAGTCCAAAAGCCTGCGGGGGAGAGGAAACTGGACATGTGAGGATTGTAGCATCACCATCAGCAGCACCAGCATCTTCCCACAGGGATGTGCACAGGCCCTAGAGAGCAAGTAGTTGGGGGCCTTGAGTTCCAGACCCCACTCCTAGAGGATGCTGGCCTGCTGCCACACAGAGCCATTCACTGTGCACCAGCTCACTCCTGTTTGCGCAGGTGAGCATATGCCACGAAGCTGGGGAGGGCAACCTTCTACCTGAACATTCCCCAAGCAAATGGGATCCCAATGCCAACACAGGTCCCTAGGCAAAGACCAGCCTGGTCTAACCACTGTGTGTGTGTGCGTGTGCGTGTGCGTGTGCGTGTGTGTGTGTGTGTGTGTGTGTGTAAATCACCCAATGGCTCAGAGTGTTAATTTCTTCCTCTGTAAATTGGTATGCGAGATGGGTCAAAGGATCTGCCTGCCTCCTAGCAGTCAGATCCTCTCTGTAGGCGATTGCCTGCACTCCACCACAAGCCTGTGAGGCAGAGATCCTTATCATCATTGGCCAGAGCAGGAAACAGGTGCATAGAAAGACTAAGAGATTTGTCCGAAGTCACACAGCTCACAAGAGACAGGGCTGGATTTGGACCTATTCTATCACTTAGAGCACCACAAAGGGTTAAGTAAACATGAAACGATCTAATAGTAATGACAAACACACACTTTAAGCACTTCACCTGCATTAAATTATTAATCCTCACAACAAACCTAAAGGGCTGGTATTGTTCTAGCTTCATTTTACAAGCAAGGAAACTGAGGTCCAAAGCAGCTAGGAGGGAGGGGTCTGAGCTGGAATTTGAACCAGGGCAAGGCAGCCCCTGCATCGCTTTATCATGAAATAACAATAGGGAGGTTCCTTTCCATTGGGATTATTTCTGCTTGAAAGCTCAAGACTTTTAGCCACATCATTGTCTGGGCTCCACAGGAAAGCAGTGCCACATGCTGAGGCATGCTGGGAAAAGACTTTGTTCCATCCTGTTTTGTTGACATGCTCTTCATTTTTAAGCCTCAAACCCAAGCTTCCTACTAAGAATTCAAACCACAGAGAAAAAAACACAGTAATGCTAACGATGATGCTAACGGCCACTACTCCCTGAGCTGCTATGCTCTCTGTGCTTGGGGTGCCATATGTGTCATTTAACCTTACCCTTTGCAATGACAGAGCAGCCCCAACTTTCTAGCCCAAGAAGCTGAAGCCCAGAGTTGTTGAGAAGGTACCCAGCCGAGCTCAGCTGCTGAGTGCTGGGTCCGGGGCTTACCCTCAGCTCCTCGCGGACCCTGGCTCTTGACCTCAGCTGCTGCCTTTTTGCTGGAATTGTTTCTGCTCATCTTCCTCCTTGTGCTCATTCCTCAAGTCGCAATGCCTGGGCCACTTAGAAGGCAGAAGGACGCAGGTGGATCTGGAGCTAGATGCAGCCTTCTCAATGAGGGGAGCTGAGAAACAGGGCCACCCATGTCTGTCCACTCTGTCTCCCTCCAGTGCCCCAGGAATGGCGGCCCTACCCCCAGGGCAGCTGTGTGAGAGGGTCCTGGCCGCCACAGGCCAGCAGCTCCCTTGTGAGCTCTCAAGGCTAACTGCCAAAGCACAAGCAGGATAAAGACAGCAGGAGCCCATGCGTTTGCCAACACTCAGTCCTTGCCTGCAGCCCCTTTTCCTCACTTCAGGTCCCTCTTGCTCTGACCTGACTCCCCCAGCTCTGAAGTTCTCAGTGGGTGCTGAGCAGCCTTGGAATTCATGTTCATTCTCGTCCTCCTGCAGCATGAAGCCTTATCTGCTGGGCTCAGGAGTCACTCTCCTGTCCTGTGCCTGCCTGCTCCCCAAGGGAGCAATGCCCTTTCTTCTCCACTCTGGCTGAAATTATACCTTCCTTCAAGTTATACCTTACTTAAATGCCATCTCTTCCACAAAACCCTACCTTTGTTTTTATTCAGTTATTCATTCATCAAACACAGTGACTGAGCTTTCATCCATGCCAGGTGTTGAATCCAGGGGTTCCTGTTGGATGACCGTGGTGGTCATGGTCCCAAGAGACTAATGACAAGATTGGAAGAGAGCTCCAGTCAGAAGCAGAGGCACTATATGGGCCGAGGCCCCGAGGCAAAAGGGAGCAAATTAATCTCCAGGAGGTGAAAGGAGACCCATGTAGTAGAAATGAAGATGGGCATGATGGCCTACACCTGTAATCTCAGCACTCTGAGAGGCCAAGGCAGGAAGGTGAAAAGTTTTAAGCCCAGCCTGGGCATGTTAGCAAGATTAAGTCGAAAAAAAAAAAATTATTTAAATCAAAAGCGCTGAGGATGTGGCTCAGCCATAGGTTCAATTCTCAGTACTTAAAAACAAAAAGGAAGATAGGAAAAGCTGGAGGTGCACAGGGGACACAGGTACAGGAAGCTTTGGAGCATTCCCCTTTAGCAACAGAAGCAACCATGTATTCGGAGCAGGGCACAGGGCCTGACGCTCACTGCACACCCTCCTGCCTGTGACTGAGCCGCTGTGAGAGGCTCAGGCCCTGCGTCAGGCCACCATGCCTAGGGTGAATCTTCAAGTCCTTCCTGCTGGCACGGGGCTGACTCCAGGTCATCTGGCCTCATCAGCACGAGGTTCCGTCCCCAAACCTCAATGGACCGAGCAACCCACACTCTCAAAAGATTCCCCCACCCCATGGGGGAAGGCTGCCTCAAGGGGCTTTCCACATTCTCCGGAAGTTCGATGCCCAAGGGAAAGCGAGGCCACCGCTCAGAGTCCTTGAGGGCAGAGCTGACACTGTTGGTGACCATGCGGAGCACACAGCACAGTGCACCAGACCTGCACCTCATTGTCTTGTGAGTGATGGGAAAAAGAAGCGAGAGGTTTCAGAACTGTGAAGGGCATACAGGAGTGGAGAGCACAGTTCACTCAAGCCTCCCCACACAGGCAGCCCTCTGATACTGGTACAGTTACTGCTCCACTTTACAGGTAAGGAAACAGGGCCTGGAAAAGCAGATCCCTAGCAAGTGATGACAAAGTCAAGACTAGCACCTGACCTAACTGTGCCTCCTGGAAAGATGGCTTTCAAAAATAAAATAAAGAAAACCATTTTAGTGGGGTATGGCACACCTGTGAGACCAGCACTGAGGAGGCTGAGGCAGGAGGATCATGAGTTCAAAGCCAGCTGGGCTGCACAGGGAGACCCTGTCTCAAAAGGGAAAAAAAAAAAAAAAAAAAAAAGCCTGTAAAGTGACATATTTCATCAGGATGTCTGTCACGCCAGCAGTGGGAGCCAACACACCAATTCTCAGAGGCTGCTCCCCCTCTGCATCAGATCCACACATTCAGCCCCAAGCCAACAGCTGAGCACAGGGCGCAAGAGGCGGCTCCTTGTGCTTGGTGCCCCATACAGCAGGTGCTCAGGCATCAACGGCCTTAGGTCAGTTGTGGAAACTGAGTCTCAGAGCCTAAGATCATGCAGCCAGTGAGGGGATAGGATGGGAACCCTGCAGTCCCTTACACACTGCAAAGTGCCCGTGGGCACGAGCAATGGCAGCCCCTCAAGACGACAACTTTAGCCCAAGCCTCAGCACCCCCAGTCCTGGGCTCCCAGGATTAACCCTGCCTCAGCCCCTTCTGGTTAGCAGGTGGGTTGTCAAAGAGCTCCAAGCCCGCGCCCCAAGCACCGGACTCTTGGCTTTCTCCTCTGTGGAGCAGGAGCAGGGCTATTGGCATTGTCTGCCATGAAGAGCTGCATCTGACACCTGCTGAGTCAGTGACCTCCACATGGAAGGCTGTTACTGTAGCTCAGGTGCCCTAGGAGGTAGGGCCATTCACACCACCAGCCAATAAGCTCTGGAGGGAGTGAGGTGCCCTGAGCAAGGAGTGGAGGAACGAGAGGAATCCAGGCATTGGATCCTTAGTGGCCATCAGTCTCAGAGCCAGCTGTGGGCCGGACGTGGCTCGCTGGCTCCACAGACACCCACACCTGGGTACACAGCACAGGCAGCAGGCAAGGTGCACTGGCCAACTCCTGGGCCCTCACCCTTACCTAGGGGCAGTGCTAGAGGAAGTGGGAGGGACAATGCAAAGCCTCCTTCTGCTCGGCAGGACGCAAGACCGGCAGGAAGAGGGCCCCTCGCCTGCGCCTGCGGGCAGAAGTTGAGCTCAAATCGCAGTGCAAACGGAAACCATCCAAGAAAGTCAGGAACAGGAGAATCACAGCCCCTCAGGGCAGCACGGACTTGTGAGACAAGCAGATCCCAGTCCTCACTGTACAGATTGGGAGCCTGAGAGAGCCTCCCAAGCCCCACAGTGCGTGGGCAGCTCAGCCAAGTAGGAGAGGTGTCTGGCCCCAGGCAGCTTGTTGGAGAGGCGGTGGGCCCTTGCCAGTCAGTCTCCAGGCCCCAAACTGCAGCCACCCACTCGGCTCTGTCTTGGCCACATTGACAGAAGGCCCGGGCTTAGCCTGCTCTAGGAAACACCAAACCACTGGGACTCTTCCCAGGAACACTTTGGTTTTCCATGCCCAGCACCCATGTCACCCTCACATGCAGCCCAGAGAAGGGACAATGTTAAATAAGCTAATAGGAGGCTCGACAGTGCCTGCCTATTTTGCAGCAAGTGCTTGGAAGTCTGAGCTGGCATGGTAATCACCCCATTTTACAGCTAGGGAAACTGTGTTCTGAGGGATGACAAATGAGTCTATGGACACTAGGGCTGAGCCTTCTCTGTTGGGCTTTTGGATTTGGCTTTTGAGACAGGGTCTCACTGTAGTCCAGGGAGGCCTTGAACTTGGGCTCCTGATTCTCCTGCCTCAGCCTCCCAAGGGCTGGGATTACAACAGTGCACCACCATATCCAGCCTCTACTAGGCTATTTTGTTTTTTTAAACTGGGAATTGAACCTAATCCTTTGTACTGAATGCTATCTCCAGTCCCTTTTTACTTTGAGATGGAATGCTGCTAAGTGGCTAAGTGCACAGACTGGGCTCAAGCTTTTAGTTCACCTGCCTCAGCCTCCCAGATTGCTGAGATTACAGGCATTTATCCCAATGCCCAGTTTACTGGGCTTTTTTCAAAGCTAAAAATTATTAAGTGCCCATCAGAGGCCAAGCCCTGGGAAGGCCACCCTGAGTCAAGTAGCTCCTGTAACTTTCATCACAGACAGTTGTGACAGCAGTTCTCCTATCACCCCAGGACACCAAGATTTGGAGAGGGCAGGTGACATGCCTAAGACCACACAGAGAGGGACTGGGTCCAGGAAGCCATTCCAAAGCCTTTCTGGTTGGGGCCTCACCACCCTATGAGTGTCCAGGGCCCTCTGGATTCAGCCTGGACAAGCTGCTCCAGGAAGCCTCCCCCAAGTCCAGCCTTTCACTGGGCCTCCAAACCACTGCCTCTAACACTCAGAATATGGCCTGGGCTGGTCCTAGGTCCCAGGAGTGAAAGCAAATCCAACATGCAGTCCTGGGTTCAAAGCCCAGCACTGCAAAAACTTAGCCCCTAAGTTCAAGTCTGGGGCCACAAGGCAGCCTGAAAGGCCTGGCCTGGGAGGAATAGAAGAGGCCAATTTTTCAGGGTCCTGGACAATGTGTCCAAAAAGCTGAGACATAAACACATCCAGAAAGTTTGCTGGTGGTGGCCAAGGTGTGAAGTTGGAACCTTCCTCCAGAACTGCTTTCCCTGCCCAGAGAAACTGTCCCCTCTTCCAACCACCTGAGCCTTCTTCCTGCCCTGCTTCTTACCCCAGAAGCTCTGCCTTAGCAGGGTAGACTCCTACTGGCTCTTCAAGGCCTTCAAAAGCACTCTTGTCTGTGAGGCCTCTCTTGACTGCTCTGTCCGATTTTGCAGGAGCACCAGATGGGACACTTTTTATCTTGCCCCAGCACCCCATAACCACACTGCTCTCTGTGTCCCTGCTGTGTGCAGACACTGCACCTACAGTCTCCTTAATCCCAGAAGGGGGCTGTAGGAAAGGGTTGCTGCTCCCAAGCTGCTCCCAAGTTTAAAACTGTGGCTGAGTCACTTGCCTAAGCACATGCAGCCAGGTAGAACACAACTCAGGACTGGCTGCTCCAGACCTATCTGGGCCACCAAGAGGGGGAGTCTCCAGTCTCTGGGTGTCAGCTCTCAGCGGGCAGGGTGTAGTGGAGACAGGACCAGCTGGCTCTCGCTATGACTCCAACCTAATATTCCCAGCACAGCTGGCTGGGAGGTATTCAAGCCCAGAGCATGCAGTGGACCCAATACACTGGCCTTAGGGAAAGCCTATCCACACCTGCTTCCTTGTCTGCCTGGCACACAAACCTCTGTGGGCACCAGAGTCCTGCAGGCCACCATGGTGGCAGAGCCTAAGGCCAAGGCTGTACACATGAGTAGCTGCTCCTCACACACCACCCCTGGTGCCCAGCTCAGGTTGAGGCTGCAAGCCTGCCCCCAGGTACCAGACTCCACAAGGGAAAACCCCATCTGGGTGGGTTTGCCCAAAGGAAATGAACCCCTCACACTGTCTAGGTTGGAGGTGCAGGACGTGGCTGTTCCATACTGGGGACCCCACTTCCTAGGGGACTCGCCAAGCCTGGATCTCTTCCCTTGAGCTCCAGGCACAAACCTCCACACTCAGAGGATGCCACAGGGGATGCCTTAAGAGCCCCTGGACCAGGTGCCCACCCGGGCTCTGTGCCTGAAAGCCCAACAGGAAGAAAGACCCACCAATCTGGCCAGAGCTGAAAGAGAACACAGTGTGGACCAGGAGCACACACTAAGCCCACCTGGGCCAAGGACAGGGGCAGCTTCTTGGAGAAGAAACCGAGTCCAGAGGGGGCAGTGAGTTTCGTGGACCCTGGGGCAAATGGACAAAAATGTAGCCAGCCTGAGGGTAAGAGTTTGATGAGCAGGGCCCTGGCCACTGCCATCCCCAACCCCGTGGACTAAGCTAGAGCCTTAGACACCTTGTGCCCCCAAATAGACGGACACCTGTGTTCCTGTCACTGCACCTGCCTGAGCCAGAGACAGACTAGTGCTCCCTGCCCCATTGGTCCCATCAGAGGAGTCACAGTCCCCTCTCAGGTCAGCCCAGCACTGCAGTGGGGGCATGCCCAGCCCTGGCCTTCTGTCTTGGAAGCCCCATCTCAGGCTCGGTCAGAGCTCTTGTCTCCAGGCACTCTTGGAAAGCACCAGTGGGTGGGAGTATCCCTCAGAAACCTCAGACTAAGAGACCAGTGAGCCCATGACCCTAGCTGGGGACAAGGAGACCTGGGCAGGGGGCAGGTGCCATAGAGCAATGGCTGGAGTACAGGAGGGCTGCCCCAGGGCTGCTGTGAGGAGAGGAGCCACTGACAAACCAGCCAGGAGGGGGCCGCTCCTCCCGCCATGCCGGCCTGTCTCTTTTCAGCTCTTCACTGTGAGATAAATGGAAGACGCACACACCAGGCAAGAAAAAAAAAGGAGGAGAAGTAAAACCCCAAAGCGCTCTGCACGGGCTCCCTCAGTGGGTCTGGGCCACGGCCCTGGCCTGGGTTACTTGCTGCCGCTTTTCCGGGAAACCACTGGTGCCAAATTTGCATTTACCACAAACAGAGACAACACAATGTCATAATCCTTCTCCTGTCATTCTCCCTTCTCTTCCTCCTACCACACACACACACACACACACACACACACACACACACACACACACACACACACACACAAAATGACGGCTCCCTCAACAGCCTGAATGATTCGAGCCCCTCGATCTGCTTAATTGGTGGTGTTCCTCTTCAGCCTGTGCTCTGTGCCCATCGCCCAACTCACAGAGGACCACCCACTGCCTTTGTCCCGCAGCAGTCCTGCTGGAGGTGGAAGAATGTGTCTGGAAATTGGGGGGGGGCAGCCCCCACCTCCATTAGCCTCTGCACCTCCTTTAGTCCTTACACCTCACTGCTGGGGTCCTGGCCATGGATGGCTGCCTGACCGGAGGGGACAGGGACAGGGACTCAGCCCCCGGGGCCCTGACCCAGGGGCTTGCCCTTCACACCCCTGCTGCTCCCAGGCACTGTGTTCCCACAGCAGCCCCTTGCCCCTCCCCTCTGCCGCCCTCCTGGGCACGGCTCTGCTCAGAGCATCCCCCGCGCTCCCTCCCTCCATCGCTCTTTATGGCAGTTTCAAAGCTGCAGCCGCCACTCGAGCAGCTGCGGCCTTTTGATGGGGACAAGGCAGTGAAGGCCGCCTGGGAGGCCCCTGCCTGGCCCAGCCCTGGCCCAGCTGGCCCCTGCCCGCCCCCGGGGAGCCTGGGGCCAGGGTGGCGCGGCGCTGCGGAGCTTCCAGCAGGCACACCTCTCACACCAGAGCAAACTTTCCCGACCGGGGTAGAGGCACCCCACGCCTTACCTTTGCAGCGGCATCCTCCCCTGCCACTTGCACCAGGCCCCCTGACAGCCGGCTGGCTCAGAAGAAAACAACTCCTCAGCTGAGGATAGGGTGGAAGGGAAAGGGGGAAACGGGGAAGGAAAAGAAGAGGGGGCAGTTTCTCCTCTTGATCTCAGCCTCCTCGCAGCTCCTCCTGCCCAAGCCGGCAAGTGAAGTCACAGGGCCGGGGCGGTGACATCAGCTGAGCCTCTGACATCACAGCCCCTGCCGGATCTCACCTCTGCAGGGTGGAGATAGAGGAGCAGCATGGAGGGAGGGATAGATGAAGAAGGAGGGGAGCACTGAGCCCTCCATCGCCCTCAACTGCGAGGAGAGCCGTGCCAGCATGGGGGGAGGGGCAGGAGGCGCATCTCTAGAGAATACATTTTATCTCCATAGATAAGGGCGATTATGTACCTATTTATAATTGGCCCCAGAGTGAATGGTTTAAAAGGGGTGAACGCCCACCATAGGTGAGAACCGTGGATCGCTGCAGTGCTTGGAGATAGTGGGGTAAAGGCAAGTACGACCACTTAGAGAACACCTACTATGTTCATGGGCCTTCCCAAGGCCTCAGAGCAGAACATTAGCCAGATTGGGGACAGAAGTCCCAAAGTGGGTGGGCAAGGGGCGCTTAGGGTCAGGCAAAGGGCCAAGGGGCTGAAGAGCCAGCTGGGCAGTGATCCTACATGGGCTACGGGCACAGCATCTGGTTATTCAACACAGGTGACCCCAACAAGGGTGCACATCAGGAGGGGCACCCCCAGGGAGGTGGCAGTGGAGGCCTGGCTTGGGGTCTGGCCCTGCCACTCAGTGTTGGATAGCAGTGCTTGTTCCAAGGGGCTGAATACCTACTGTGTGTGGCCCAGCACCCGGCACTTCACACTCCCCTTTGTACCCATACTGATGCCTGACAGGTGCTCAATATCCTCTGTGCAGAAAGGGAAACCAAGGCCCAGGGAGTGCTGGGACAAAACAGGGACCCATTTGTCCAGGACTGGACTCCTTGGCCTGCAGTGTGAACCACCTGCTCCACAGCCACTCCTGCCATCTCCTGTCCAGGGCCTACCTTCTCTTCAGACAACCTCTAAGCTCTAGGCTCTGCCCAGAGGAGAACGACACAGCTCTCCCTGAGAGGCTCCCTGCAGCCCTCAGCGGCACCCGCTGCTGACCCTGGCTGCTTGCATCTGAGCTTCTGCAGCTGGTATGGGGGGGCCTACTAAGCGCCAGTCTGCATGTGGTTCATCCTTCCCACACTAGCATGCCAAGCCCTTCCCAGTACCTAGAAAGTACTTGAATGCCTCCTTGCCTTTCCCAGATCCTGGAGCTAACAGTCCCTCCTCAGGCCTTGGGACCCCACCACAGTGTAGAATTCCCCCACCCCCCGCAAGCCCTCAGTGAACCAGTCTGGTGATCAGCTCTACTCAGAGAAGACATGCTTACAAGGGTGCACAGAAGAAGCAGACAGACACCTTCACACAGTTCTCTGACCCATCGGTGCCCACTCTTGCCTGCAAGCCTTTGCATTTGCACCTCTGCCTGGACCCTTCCACCTCTCCCCACAGCCTCCTTCCCCTTTGCACCCAAGGGTCTCAACTTAGACATCCCTTCCCTGCAGAAGTGCAGCCCAAGTCCATTGTCACCTTCCACGTTTGTCCCGCATCCCACCAGCATCCCAGAAGGGAGTGAGAAGTGGTGGGAAGGGGCAGGGGCTGTAAAGCAGACTGCTCAGGCTCAAATCCTGGCTCTTTAACTGGCTGTGTGGCCTCAGGCAAACCACTTGGTCCCGAGTCCATTTCTCTCCACGTGACAATGGAAGCACCACCAGCAGCGCCGCAGTGGGTCTAGGGACACAAACCCTCACCAATCTCAGCAAAACCACATCTGCCTGTCATTCGCCTGCCTCCCTGCAGTGGGGCTTCAGGGTGGATCAAAGACATGAATCCCTCTTGTCCTCTGCCCCTTGGCACCATGCGTCCACACAGAAGACATCAGACACATACTGAGGACACTTAGGCAAGGTAGGAGGAAACAGTGGGCTGGAAGGTTTTGATTGGCTTTAAG
>PVKA01003047.1:30998-64936 GCA_004027165.1 Ctenomys sociabilis
CTGGTCTCGAACTCACAACAATCCTCCTGCCTCAGCCTCCCGAGTGCTGGGATTACAGGCCTGCGCCACCACGCCCCGGCGGTCTTGTTTTTAAATACTGGCTCTACCACTTCCTTTCTGTGTGACCCGAAGCAATTTACTTAACTTCTCTAACTACACAGGCCCCACCTGTAAAATGGGAGTAAGAGACCCTCCCTTATAGCACCACTGAAAGATAACCTGAGATAAGGAATTCAAAACCCCTTGAGCAGAGCACACACTTCGAAGGAGGCAGATCTGCATTTGCTGCCAGCATTATAACGTTATCTGATCAGGATGTGCATGGTGCCCTAGCAAACAACAAAATGAGAGAGATGGAGTGGGCAGGGGAAGGAAGTGGCTTCCGAGGAACACACTCTGGGCTCCTGCATGTACCACGCCTCACTTTCTCTTAAAGCAGAGTAAAATTTGACTTCCCTCACATTTTCAGCGAAGCATCTCAGACAAGCCATACAACTAACATGCCTACCAGCACGGGTGTAGAATCTGCACAACAAATGTCGGCCCCCTCCGGTTCCTTGAGTCACAAACACACTAACAACTAGGCAATAACTTCTCAGAGGCCCCGTGTGATGGTGCACTCAGGAAGCTGAGGTAGGAGGATCGCCATGAGTTCTAGCTCAGCCTGGCCTACGCAGTGAATTGAAGGCCAGCCTGAACTGCCTAGCAAGGTCCTACCTCAAAAAGTAAACAAAATCTCAAACACCCCATTGAGAGTGAGGCAAGGTCACCAGTCAAGAGCATAAGATGCAAAACAGGGCTCAGAAGGGCATTCAGTAAGGCTTCCTGTAGGGGTGTGGGTGCTGGAGGCTGGGAAGGGACAAAGGAGCAAATTCATGGACAGAGCAGGGGGCGCCCAGCCCCAAAAGCAAAGCTGGTGTCCACAGCAGCAACTCCCAAGTATTCTTGGGTGGAGGGAACCCTGTTGCCTCCCAGGTTCTAGGGAGTCTGGTGGCTAACCTGGTGGGTTCCAGCCAACCAAACCTTGTTTTCAGAACATTACTGACAGGATCCAGGGCCCACATCACTAAGACCAGAACAAATGAACTGAACGAAGTTAGAATTACGTGGTCTAACCATTTCACAGATAAACAAGCTGAGGCCTGTAGGACTAAACTAAATTATCCAAAGTCACACAGCTAATAAGCAGCCGAGCCAGGATCCAACCACGTCTAGCTCTAGCCTGGGCTCTTAACCCATACTCTCCACTGCCTCTTGCAGAGGTACAACATGTCATAACCTGTAATCATCCCACCATGCAGGCATGTGCCCACCCATTCTCTCACACGTGCCCACAGATGCCCACCCATTCTTTCAGGCATGCACGCAGGTGCCCACCCAGCCCCCCCCCATGCATACCACGCATGCACTCATCCAGCCCATCCACACATATACGGCATGCAGGTGCTCAGGCAGTGCACATTCGAGCTCTGCTCCCACTGTTCCAGGCACAGAAGAGTCAGCACGGAGGGCACAGCTACCCCACAAGGCTGTGCCTACAGCTGCTACCTTACAATAGTGCCCAGCAGTTTCAAAGCTCACTAAAATCAGTCCTCCTGGAAAGCCCAGTTTCAGATTTAGCTGTGAAAGACCACTCTACTGCTGGGAAACCACAAGCCACCCCCTTCAAAGGCCATTACATCGCTTGCATGGGAAAAGGAGTGAAGGCGATTGATCAGCATCCATTTCTGGATAGAATGATGAGTTGCATGGAGGGCTGAGGCCTCAGAAGCGAAGGGAAAAGAAAAGAGATCCTGGAAATAAGATGTGGAAATGTCCACAGAGCTTGAAGCAACTGCCATGAACAAGTGCAACAGCTGAGCACTGTCACCATGAGCACTTATGGCAAGCCCAGTCCCCTGGGAACGGAGGGAACAAGCCTACTGTATGTGCTGGGTGCCCTTTGAATGACCTTCTGGTGCGCCTTCCCTTGCTAACTAAGTCGAGTGCTCCATTGCAGACCCATTGCACTAGTCTATCCCAAAGGGCTGGCACAACTATCCCATTCCACAGATAAGGAAACTGAGGCTCAGAGAAAGGAAGCCTGCCCAAGGTTAGCACAGGCCGGTGGGCTCCAAAGACGGTGACCCTCCCTCTCCCTCGACAGCAGGTCTGCCTTGGCCAGACCTTGGTCCTTCCCCATTCTTCTGTTTTCATGGCACTTGAAGATGCTGGGGAGGACTCGGAAGCGGCATCCTGGGCCCAGCCTACGGGGGAACCAGACTGAAGCCGAGGGCAGGGTGGATGGCCAGGCACACAATCCCTGACCCATACCACCACCAGCACCATCTCACCTCCACCCTGGGTTAGAATATAAAACAGTCCCAGCACAACAGAACAGGATTTGTTTTTTCTGGCTTGGGCCCCTGTTTCAGGGAGGGCAGGTATTTTTACACCCATTTTATAGGTGGAACCAGATTCCAATCAGTACTCTCTCTCCTTGCTATCGCACCCCCTCTAATAACACTCCAGAAGGCTCCAGACAACAGATCTACCACTGCCCAAGGAGCAGAGATAAGGCAAGAGGAACTGGTGGTTGCCAAAGTCATATTAGCAGATTCATTCCCCAAGGTCTGCACACCCAGAGCCACTCCTCCAGAAAGCTCACCCTCGATTCCCCCTCTACACAGTGGGCTGGGAGGAATCATTACTTTCAGCTGAGATGGCAGGGCAGGAATCACAGATTCCATTTCACAGATGAAGAAAATGAAGGGTGAGGTGGGCAGGGACACTAGAACCCGGGATCTGCGGACTGGAAAGGAGGAGGGTAAAGGGAGAGAAAGGCCTGGGGAGTGAGGCCGGGTGGGCCGTGATTCTCAGCAGCACACTTCTATCAGCTGGCAGTCTGCCAGTGGCCATAAACAAGGGGTGATCTGCCCACCCGGGGCCACCACAAGCCTGCAGCCTGCCTGGGGCACAGCTGCTACCCTGGCAGACCCCCAAAGAGCCCCCCAAAGAATCGCTGCACTCCTGAGCTTTTTTTCCCATTCCAAACATGCCAGAGCCCTGCGGACCCCGGAGGCTGCTACTTAGCGCCAGATTAATCACACCGAATTCTCCATCCAGATATTGCGTGCAGGCCGAACTCCCACCGCTAATCGCCGTAATATTCTCCTCGGCGTGTGCAGCCGGCCGGGGCGATGTTCCAGGAATATTAATTCTCCACAGCCGGCTCGCTCCCGCCACACGCATGCGCCCCCTGCACCACCTGCCACTGCTGGGGGAGCTGGGGTAGGCCAGGGAAAGCAGAGCCTGCTGGAGGCAGGGCCAGGCCCCAGTCCTCCCCAGGGACCAGGCCAGCCAGGTGGGAAGAAGTGCCCCAAGGCTTAATCAAGATGTTAAAGCTGGGCCAAAAGTGGGCTCCTGCCTGCAGCAAGACCTGCTCCTATTCACCCTCCACTTCCTGATCTTGACTCCCAGCCCCTGCCTTGGGACCTGCAGGTGGCTCAAGGATCCTAAGAAGCCACACAGCCAGGCCCTCTGAGGAACTGGCAGCCAGGGATCTGCTAACGCTAACAACAACAAAAAAAAAGGACACAGAAAGGAATGAAAATCTTTCATCTACTCAAAATATAAAATGTGGGTGGCAGAGGAGATCCCAGCAAAGGGAGGCTGAGCTCAGTTGTGATCTGACCAGGCCTGGAGGGCAGGCTGGGGTCTGAGGGAGTAGACCTTAGTGGGCCTCAGCTCCAGATTCACTGAGCACAAGGAGGGACCCTCTTCACACAGTGTGGCTGAGAATATCAGGAGCAGGGAAGCCCAGGAGTGGGAGGCTTCTGGCTTCTGGAGGGTCCTCATGCACCTTTCCAAGCCAACAGGCTTAGAGGTTGTCTCAGGTACTGATTGGGTCACCTCCCTTGAGCCAGATGAAACTCTGGTGTGCCCCAGGGAGCTCCTGGCAAGCTGGTCACCCAAGGAAGGGGGGAGCCTCCCAGAATGCACAGGGCCCAGAGGGACAGGCCTTCTGCCCACACAACCCACTGAAGTCCCTCGGACAGCAGCAGGAGGAGCCCCATCTTCAGGGGCTTTGCAAAGTGTCCCCTCATGCCCTCCTCTGGTTCAGTCCCAGCAAAACGACAGGAGGCAGCTTTATGCCCGTGTGTGAGTGAAGAAACTGAGCCACAGAGATTCAGGTGGCCCAGCCAGGCCTGCATCCGAACCCAGGGCATGCAGCATGAAGCCCCCCTTTGCACTACAGCCCCTCCCAGCTGGGACTCCATCTCCCTTCCTCTGAAATGGCTCTAAAGGGCTCCCCCAATCCTATCTGACAAGCAGGAACATTTACAGGTGCCTACTGCATCTGGCTCAGAGATCCAGAAATGCATGTTCCTTAGGGATTCATGATCCAGTGGGAAGAAAAGTAAACACACGTTCACGGTCCAGCCCGGCCTAAGGAAGTGAGCTCCAGTGGGGCTGCAGGAAATCTGGAGTTCCATGAATCCCTCTCTAGCACAGATTAAGAGAATGGCTGTGTAAACCACAAATGAGGAAGGCATGCAGAACAGGCCCCTGGCTCTGCAGCGCCCTCCCCATCAGTGAGGCACACTCACTGCTTCCTTTCTCCAGGTACCAGAAGTGCCTAACCTGGGCAAGTGCCAGGCTCCAGCCACACATATGAGAAAACCAAGTCCTTCCCTCCCACTGCTCAGGTAAGGAAACAGGCTTAGAGACAAAGCACAAATCAACAGCCACAGGCCTCTTTGGTAGCTGGGCTCACTCCATAGCCTCACAGGGGTGCCTTTAACCAGGCCCCAAGGCCAGGGACAGGCAGCGGTGAATGGCAGTCAGGTTGAGGTTTGTGTGTTCCCTGTCCTGCACCCTGGAGACTCCAGTGCTCAGGACAGACTGAGACCATGTGTGTGGGGCCAAGGCTACAGTAAAAGGATCCCTTCTGCCCTATCCTGTACTGCAGACCCCACATACGAGTGTTGTCCCTGGGGCATGGGCTCTGAGGTAGAGCTGGGACTCCACAGGGACCCAGCCAATGCTGTGTGCCTGCTGGGGCTCCATCCTGCCCTCAAGGAAGAACTAAGAACTGTGTCCTAGGTGGGCCCTAGGATTTGGGGTAGCAGACAGCAAGTGGGCCTGCGAAACCCTCTAATTCTCAGAGGAGGGGTTGCTTGGGCAAAATCTCAAAGGGCAAGATGCCTACTGGGGCTCTAAAGGACCTCACAGACTCAGGCCCTGGGACCCACAAGGAGGCCCAGGCAGGACTCTGACCTCCTTGTTCCAGGCCAGCGTTGCTGGCTCTGGAGATCATGCCATAGCTCCCGGTATGTGTGCCAATGGTCTCAATACAGGGGTGCAGACAAGTGGCTGAGCGCCCTCTCCTTCTCCCCGCTCTAGACCCAGATCTCACAACCCCTATCCTGAGAGGCTCCCCATCAGGAGAAGCAGGGCCCTTCCTGACTGGGCCTCATAGGCAGAACACAGGACCAGGCACAAAACCCGAATGACCAGAGGCCCAGCCCTCCAGGAAACTGCCATGACCTGGAGCACACTGGTAAGTACCCTTTCTTCACACCTTCCCTGAAACATTCAGTGGTTTGGGGTGTTGGCCCTTGGCTCCTGGGACAGGGGACAGACCTAGGTCCGGACCCAGTCTTCCCCTCCTGGCTGTGACTCTGAGTTAACCACCTCCTTGCTGCAAGCCTCAGCTTCTCAGTTTGATCATCTGAAACACAGGCTGACCACATCTACCTTCCACATGCTGCCAGCTTTGAGAGCATTCAGTTGTCGCAAAATGAGTGACAACCAGAGGAGACAAAGCTGACTCGACAAAGACTGCTTAGCTCCTTCCTAGGGCTGAGCATTCAAGCAGAGCCAGGGAATAAACAGGGACTCTCCAGGACAAGGGACTTCACCTTTTACCTCCTGTCTTGCTCAGGATAAGGTAGAGGGGTAGGTACTGCTGTTTGCAGGGGAGACCCTGCAGGGTCCGAAAGAGGAAGTGGCCAAGGGTCACAGCTCCAAATCCCTGGTGAGCTTCGCCTTAACTCTCCAAGAGGGTACTTTCAGGGTGACGGGAAAGGGTGGATAGAGAGAAGGCCCGGGGCTCCCCAAGCCAGCCCCAGCCTGAAGGCCTGGCCTGGAGAGGAAAGGTTTAGCCAGGCCCCAAGGCCCAGCTGAGAGAGAAAAGAGCCCCTCACCTTGACAGGGGTGAGGATAGGGAGACCTTCATTTTGAAAAAAAGGAGTCCATGGAGCCCTATGTCAGGAGCCAGGAGAAAGTGGGCACAGGGCTTGGTAGGATTGCTGGGCGCGCTCCTCCCCAAGCCCACAGTGAGCACACAGCACCACCGACCACACGGGGTGCACGTTGCACCTGCCAATCTCAACCCACGGCCCTCACCCCAGCCCCCTCTCCCGGAGGACAGATAATTCTCTTGCTCTCCCAGCCTGACAAAATAACTAATGCTAACTCAATGAAGTCCCCCTTGAAGGTTTTTAATTACCAGACTGAGCCGAAGACTAAAGACTCCAGGAGCGGCAGGGAGGCCTGGAGAGGCTCAGGGGGGTGGGCGTGGCAGCGGCAGCGGGGGACGGAAGCAGGCAGGGAAGGGACCGCCCTCCAACCCCGAGAGGGAAGGGCCAGGCTGCTGCTGTCCAGGGTACTGGGCCTGGCGGCCACACGGATTTAAGATTCTGGCTTGCCACTGCGGCCATGGATGAAAGTCCTGCTGGGCTGCAGGCAGGAACTTGCAAATTTGCTCCTTGGAGCTTCAAGGCCAACACGCTGATGTCCCAACTGAAATGACGAGGGCAACGGGACCCCAAGGGAGGCTGAGGCCTGTTGTGGTCACCAGCCAAACCAGGAGCCTCAAGTCAGCACAGTACACACCAGTGATGTGGATTCGAGATTCCCATCTCAACCTAAGAGTTCAGTGGCTTCAGCTGTGCAGAAGGTGAAGGTGGCTCGAGGGGCCTCCACAGGGCCTCAAGGAAGGCAGAGGCAGCCTACTCAATCCCAACCCAAACACCACCAGCATAGGACAAGGGCCTCCCTCGGAAAGTCTGTGATGAACCCCACTGGTACAGAAAGCCCACCTGGGACACAGCACCCAACCCTTACCCAGGCACTTCCTCCTGGACAAATGAACGCTTCCACCCCCAAACTCCTCTTCTATCGCAGTTGGCCTGAGTGGACCCGGCCCTCACCAGCTGCCTCCCCTCCACGCTCTCCAGCTGCAATCTTCCTTCTGGTCCATCAACATGCCAAGCCCAAGCTCATTTGAGTCACAGGGCTTTTGCCCTGGCTGGTCCCCCTTTCTGGGACACACTTATATGTTTGTGTAACTGGCTCAGGACAGTCACACCTCCTCAGATGAGCCTCCCTTGGGGCTGCGGGTGCCTAGCATGTGCAAGGCCCAAGTTCAGTCCCCAGAACCACAAAGCAAACCTGGGAACCCCCACCTTGGCCACCAGCAGAAATCCAATACAGACTTCAGCTTACACCTATCAATCCATCCCTCCTCCAGGCAGCCCCACACAAAGTAGCCAACTCCCTGCAAAGTGTCCTCAAAGCTCAGACCCCAGCCTGCAGGGGTTCCAATCTTGCCTTGGCCACGAACAAGGTGTAAGTGGATCTGCTCCCGTCTACGGAGTGGGAGAAGAACAGTCCTTACCTCAGAGGAGTTGTGGCTCCTGAAGGAGTTCACCTGTGGAAGGGCTCAGCACAGTGCCTGGTATGTGAGCCTAGAACAGCAGCATCACCACCATCGTGACCACCATCTTGGGCAGCGCCTATCTCCCTGAACTCAGCCAGTAGAGGGCCGCATCCCTTACCCCCAGCAAGGGTCCTGAGCCCATGGACACCCTGGGGCACCAGCTGTCTGTGTGTTATGCAGGACAGGCCATGAAGGTATAAATTAGTTCCATTTTCTGGATTCAGATGTAGAAGGTGCAGGAGGCTCTGCCTGCAACACTCACCCTCTGATCTGACTGTTAACTGTGCTGTTGCTTCTACCAATGTATTCTTCAGACATCTGTGGAGGTCCCAACTTGGGGGGCAGTGCCAAGGCTGGTGCAGCTGTGCCCGGCTCCCTGGGGAAAGGCTACAAGGGGCAGTCAGAGGCCTCAATACTCAGCCCTGCCTAGAGTCTCCTGGCTGGGTTCATAGCCCTGCAGTGCTGGAGCTGCTGCCCACCAGCCGGCCCACTGGCATTGGGCCCGGGATGGCAGCCAGCCGGGAGAGGAAGCAGCTTGGCTGGCCGCCAGCTCACAGTGCCCGAGCTGTCACCTGGGAGGCAGGCCAAGCAGGGCTGAGACCCCCGTTCCCACAGTGGGACCCTGGCCAGGCCACCAGGACAGGCCACATTAGTCCTCACAGCCAGAGCTTCAAGAGGGCCCTACTGACACCAGCGCTGGGCAGGGTTTGGAGGATAAACTTGCTGGATGGGGACCCAGGAGGCCCCATCCCCATTTATTATTCAGCTCAGCTTTTCACAAATGACAAGCACGGTAGAAGCAGCACGTGGAGCAGGAAGAGATTTTCAAGTCAAATAATAATAAAAACAGCAACAACCACAGCTGACATTGAGGAAGCACTTACTCCTGGCCTGGTGCCTTATGCTGCAGCACTGACTCCTCCCAGGGGAAAATGCTATAATTAGCAGGCATAGTAACTGAGCTCAGTCAGAGAGGTGCAGTCACTCACCCAGAGCCACACAGCAAGTGGAGAAGGGGTCAGGGTTAGCACTGAGTCCTCAGAACCTGCACCCCAACTCTTAAGCTCAACTGGCTCCAGCAGGCCCAGGGACCCAGCTCACAGATTTGAGGCAAGGGTGTTGCGCCTCAGTGAAATGGGTATACCAAGGGCTACGCTGTGCTGAAGCAAAATCAGACAAGGAGCCACCACCCATTCCCCGCAGGCCTAGGCTGAGAATGTCCCTGAAACACAGTGGAGCTTTGGGAACAAGGAGTGGTCCAGGATAAGCAGGGCTCATCTTGAGTGTCTCGGCGGATACAGCGACAGGGGCCTCTCAGCCCAGGGCTGCCCACCCTGACCTCCTCTTCCAACCCACACAAGGCAGCCTCAGGGAAGTCTCCTCAGACTTGTGAACCACACATCAGAGACAAACCCACAGACACATCACATGTGAGCCTCTCTTGCCCATGGATCACCCTAAAAAAAGCAAAGGTTCTATGTTGGTCATCCCTGGCCCGCAGCAGCCGGGTACCATTCCTCCAGGGGTGAGGAGCCTCAGGGCTTGGAGCAAGGACTGTGCCACAGGCACATGGGAACCCGAGCTGGTGTAGGGCTGGGCCCCTGGGGGTGCGAGGAAGACAGTCCAGCTGCTCACATCTGTACATGGTACCAGGGCCTTTTCATCATCTGTCTTCTCCATCTATTTAAAACAAGCCTGTGGGAAAGAAGGAATTGCCCCATCTCCACTTGTCACTCACTGTCTCAGAGAGGGCCAGTCACTTAACTCAGAGCTGCACAGTTCCTTGGGGAGAACACCAGATTTCCTGTCTGCGAGCAGCAGCAGCTGCTGCTGTGGGGCGTTCTAGGAGGCAGGAGCCCCAATATGTCTAAAGCACCAAAGAGTGAAGCGGGCAGAAAGAAGAGACAAAGGAGGGCTGCTGAGGAGGCCAAGCTCCCTAGGGGATCGCTGAGGAGCCTCCTGCCAGGGCGCCCACAGCAAAGGCCTGGGCTTCACAGGGGCCTGATAAGCCCCCCACCATTGTGCCCCTGGAAAGAGGGCACAGGACCAGGATGCCCGTGTTCCTTGAGAATGGCCAGGCACACAGGAGGCCTGCTGTCTGGCATGATTAGTTTTGCCCTCACTGCTCTCCATTTGCCTTTCCCGCCCCTCCCACACCGAACCAGGCAGATTTCAGTACAGAAAGTAGAGCAAGGCCAAGGCGGGCCAGGCTGAGCAGGACCTGAAGCCGGTACCAGGAGGCCAGCACACAGGAGCACCCACTGGCATGTCAGGAGGGCACAGTGAATACCTGGGCCTGCGAATCCCAGACACAAGGTTTCCCTCCATGGGAGGGAAGGAGGGGCTCAGAGAGGTCACCAGACAAATCCAGGGGTAGTGTGTGAGGGCAGCAGAGGTGGGCCAGTGGGCAAACAGAAGAGCAGCCAGGCCGCCTCAACCTCTTCTGCCCCCTCCCTCTGCCCCCCTCCTCAGATGGGGCTGCCTTCTCATCTGCACCCCCCTCCTTTCTCTCCCTACTAAGGCAAGCCAGCTCTAATGTCCCAGGGCTGGTTTGCCCTCAGGAAGGGCTGCAACCCCCAAACTGGGAAGCCCGGGCAAAACAAGACATGCTGGCAAGAAGCCTGTGGGATTTGGGTAGAGCATGGAGGGCTGTCACTCCTCCCTGGTGGACACCACCTCCCTGGCCACTGAGCACTCTTCACTTTCACCCCAGCCAGCAAAGCTGCAACTGCTGTGCCTCAGACTTTTCGGCGTTCTGAGGGTAAGAAGCCAGGTGAGGAAGGGCAGGAGCAGGGGACAATTGGTAGGCGCCAGGAGGGCAAGAGCAGAGAATAGCAGAGGAGGAAGGAGAGGGAGGGAGGGAAAGGGGGAGGGAGGAGCGAAGGGGAAGGAGAGGGGTAGGAGGGAAAAGTGGAGGGGGTGGAGGAAAAGGGGAGAGGGAGCTGCGGAAGAATAGAGGGGAGGGCCCGGAGGGGGAGGGGCGCTCTGCAATCACCAAGACATCAAAGCCTTCCCAGCCGCAGAGCACAGTCACGTGCGGGCCTCGTTCCTTTGGTTCCTTCACTGGGAGAAGCTGCTGGGCCTGGGGCTGCTGAAGGAATTTTAAAACGAGGCAGATTGTCTAGAATATTGGGGGGTTGGGGGAGAACACAGTTGTATCTTGGGGCAGAGACTGGGGAGGTGGTTGAGAAACCTGTGGGGGGTTGGAGGGGCAAAGTATGGAAGACAGAAGGGTCCCTGCTCAGGGGCCAGGCGGGGCAAAGAGCAAGCCACCCAGCTCCTCCCAGGGCAGGCTGCTGGCCTGGCGGCCCCTTTATCAGACAAAGCTGGAAATCTGGTTTTTTATGAGAAAGCCTTCCTCATTTTAATATTTGCTCAAGTGAGGGGATAAAAATGAGCCTAACAGGCCTCGGCCCGGCTGTGGCTCCTAAGGGGGTGCAACGCATTTTCACTGATGGAGGACACTGAGGCTGAGAGGGGGCAGGGGGCTTGTCCTAGGTCACAGGGTGGGCAATCAAGGGGCAGGCCCAGAACTGGGCATCAGGACTCCCCAGATCAGGAAGCCAGGCTGTCAGAGGTGCCAGGAGCCCCAGGGGCAGGGCTCTGGCCGTGGAGGACTGGACAGTGTGGAGGCCTTAGTGACCTAGTTACAAGGGACAGCCTAGAAAACCCCAGCCCTCACATGCCATCCTGACCCTGCTGCGCCCTGCAGCCTCTGCCCCCTGGGCCACAGCCTGCTGTGTGCTCTCACAGTCAGGCCATGCCACGGTCAGGGACGGCAGGGGCCTCTGTGGAGGGTGCAGCTGCTACGGTAGGGTGGTGGCAGGAGTGTCACCCCAAGGCAAAGGGAAGTCCCTGGGGCAGGGTGCAGCCAGAGGCAAGGCTGGATGGGAACCCCAAAGCTAGACTCAGCCATTTGGGATTTTTATGGAGGGCTCCAAGGAGCCCATGTGAGCAGAGTAACTGAGAAGTTTCTGCCAGGCCACAAGGTGACAGGTGAGCCAGACGAGAGGGGCCCTCCCTCACGTGGCAGGGGAAGCAGGGGTGACCATCACACCCCCACCAGCAGCACAGGAAGAGGGGCTGGGACAGGGCCCCAGGGAGAAGTGTCCCCAGAATTAGGGACAGTGCCTGGTAATGCAGGGGTGAGGGGAGGGGGCAAGGCCATGCTGGAAGCACCAAAGCTTCTAAATGGCATCTCAAAGCTGACCCAGACCTCTGAGGGGAATAGGAGACCCAGTGCTTGGCGATTAGGGACTTAGTTGCACCTCTCGGTTCTTTAGGGCTTCACCCCTCTCCCCCTGTGGCAGGTGCATATGACCCTTCAGCCAGGCAGCCCTACTGGCCACTGGCATACACTGGGCCAAGCACAGGAACATGGTAGCCACACCACCTCGCAAGCCCTTCAGCCTGAGCCCGGGACCAGGCATCCTTGTGGAGGAACTACTGGGGGCACCGAAGCCTACACTGGCCCAGCAATGATGCCGGAGTTAACACAGGGGCAGCGGAAGGGACGACAGGGAAGGGGCTGTACGCAGAAGACCTGAGAGGACACCGTGCACTGAGTAGGACCTAGAAACTCGTAACGGCACTGCTAGGTGTTCTCCAGATGTGGACACAGAGGCTGGGGTTCACAGGGCAGGCAAGAGACACCGCTAGGGCTGGTGGTGGCTGCTGGTGGGGGTCTGTGGCAAGATCGAGGATGGAGCAGAGCAGGCAGCTTTCTCTCCTGATATACCCAGGGATGGCAGCAGGTGGTGCATGCTGAGGACACAGAGGTGAAGGCATGGGCCAGGCGTCCTATCGGGCAGCGGCTGTGTTGGGAGGGGTGAGGGGAAGGGAGGGAGAGGCTCACAGTGGCCCTCTAGCCTTCAGGGGCTCACACCCTCCATGCCATACAAGGGAGGCCGCCGAGGCCACTTCTGGAGAAAGAAACCAAGTGGCAGAGACAAGAACTGAGTCCTCTCCTGCCCAGCCCTTAATGTCTCCAGAGGACACTAGGGGCAGGGAGAAGGAAAGAACAAGGCAGGGAAAGATGGTAGTCCTCAGCCAGTGGTGCCATAGCAGGGCTTCTCGAGGACCCCATCCTGTCACCATCCTCAAAGCACACACCAGATAGGGCTGATGGGCTCTGACCACCCCCCCACACACACACGGCCGTGTGTCCCACTTGCCAGGGCAGGGGTCAACCTCAGGCCGGGATCATGTATGGCTCCACATAGCCTCCAGTCCTGGCACCCAGATGGGCCTAAGACACTGGGGTGAAGTATTGATGGAAAGGACCACCACAGCCACCTTTGAGCCAATTTCTGTAATGCAGGATGTGACCCCACTCTCATACCATAAGCTACAGGTTATTCCCATGACATACCAAGGAGGAAACTGAGGCCCAGCCCCTGGCAGTATTTCCTCATCTAACCTGCATACCGTCCCATGGGCAGCGATTACCATGTCCCCAGTTTCCAGGCCAGGGCAGGGACACTCAGAGAATGTCAGCGATTTGCATGATGAGCCCAGAACTGGGAATCCACTCCAGGCCATCAGGCCCCACTTCTAATCACTGCTCAGCTCCACCCGCCAGCCGCGTGAGGAAAGGAAAGGCTGCCTGGCACCCTGGCTGCTCTCGGCAACCTGTACCTTTCTGCACTCACCCAGGGGACCCTTGTAGATGAAAGATGGGTCTGTGAGCGGGAGAGGCATACACAGCTTGGAAATGGTTCATGCCAAAGCAGGGAGAAAGAGGAAGGGAGGGGAGGGAGGGAAAGGGAAATCCTGGGGCGGGGGAGCCAGGAAAAGAAAAGAGCAAGGAGGAAGGAGTGAGGAAGGGCCCAGAGAGGGCAGCCCTTCTCCCAGGTACCTGGCAGACCACAGCCCGACCAGCTGGGGCTGAGGCTGCAGCTGCCTGTGCCAGGAAGGTCTGCCCTGTCCCTCCACTGCAACAACATCAAAGTTGGTTCTCAGCCAGCCCAAAGGTAGCATCCTTTGAGGTTTGGCGGTGATGGGCCCATATTTCAGGCTGATGCGAAGCAAGCTGCGCCCCAACCCCCCTGCCCGCCAGGAGATCCCCATCCGGGCTGTCTACTTAATACCCCATTACTGGAGAAAATATACAGCCAGCTCCAGCCTGGCCCCAGCTGCCCATTCCTCAGAAAAGATCAAAGCTGCACTAGATTCTGGCCTAGAAACTCCGTAAACAGACTGAAAGCTTGGGAAAAACTAGGTAGGGACTGGAGAGCCGAGACCTCAGGGAGGGGCCTCTGCTAGGAGGGGAGGTAGCCCTGGGCTTGGGAGGGAAGGCCCACATCTTGGCATAAGCACCTTAACCTGGATCCTGGGGCCCTAGCTCTGCTCCCTCCCAAGGGCTCCCCGACTCCAGGAGAGGACCAGGCAGCTCACCTGCAAGCCTGCCACCCTCCATCCACTGACCGCAGGGCCTTCACTGTGCTCCCGATCAGTCCTAACTTACACCTCCAGGGAGGCGGGCAGGGCATCTCATTTCATCACTGGGAAAACTGAGGCTCAGAGGAGCTCAGGGTCTGGGCTGTTTGCTCCTCCACCGTGGTGCTGTTTTTCTGGGACTGGGGTGCTGCCTTGGGGGTGGTTTTGGTGGAGGATGTGAACCAGGTGCACTCTCTCCAGGAGGGCTAACAGCCACATCCTGTCCAGCTGAGCAACAGGTCCCCTCCTAGCCTCCAGAACCCCAGTTTAAACCAGCCCCAGGTCTACCAACAGCCCTGTGCCCTGTGCTCTTTCCAAGGCAGGAAGCAGACTCAGAGAGCCCTGAAGGAGGCACAGCCTGCAGGGAGATCTGGGTACACATCAGACCCTCACCCTGGCTTCCCATGGGAGAGGGCGAGCAAGAGCTGCAGTGAACACCACCCCAACGCCAGCCCATGCAAAACCCAGCTTCATCCCACCAGTGCTGTCTCCTGGTCCCCAAAGCTGCTGGTGAGTTAGCCTACCAGATGGCCCAGTTCCCTAATTCATACCAGGCAGCAACTACTCCTGCTTGATGCAAACCATCTCCCTCCCCCACCCAGGGAGAATGGCCGAGTCACCCACCTACGGACATAGTATCCCCAGCCCCTCAGGCCCATCCCTCCCATGTCCCCCTCTCAATACTCCTCACACTGACCACCCATTTTTCTTTCTAAACTGCACATCTGATCAGGCATCCCCAGTTCCCAGGGGAGACTGAACCCACTCCAGACACCTGGTGCATCCCGCAAATCCATGCTATCATCTCCCAAGGGGCTGCTTAGCCACCAGCTACGGGACAAACGGATGGGCATGCTTCCTGTTCCTAAGCATGTGCTGCTCCACAGCAAGGACTTCTTCCCCATCTGTGTCCCATCCATCCTCCCAGACACCAACCTCTGCACACTGCCCATCCTCCGGTCTCCATCCCCCTGGCCTGCCCAGCAGGGCCCCCTAGCTAGCTGTCTTTACTATGTGGCCCACCTCACTGGGGCCACGCTCCTCCAGCCCTCTTCCAAAGAGGCAGCAAGAGCCCTTGAGAGAGACCCCCTGCCCAGGAGCCCATGCAGTGGACATGGTGGGTACAGAGGGCATGGGACCCCTTCACGCCCCACCCAAAGGGACCCGATAGGTCCTCACCTCTACTTTTTCCTTCTGGGGATGAAGCAACAAGCACAGGGCAAAGCAAGCAATTTTCCAGTCTTAGTGGAGCTTGGCAAGCCAATTTGAACACAGAATAGAACTCCAGCCTCGGGGGGGGGGGGTTGGGGGGGAGGCACAGCAAACAGTGTGAGTGCAGTGCTTGCCTCTGTCACCTCTTCCCTCACCCAGGCAGGGAGCGCAGCCCGGCCAGAGATGCCGTGCTTACTCGCTTGCTCGGCTGCCAATTCCCCGGCTCAGCAGAAAGCCTCCATTTTGCAGGGAGAAATTAATGAAAGGGAGAAGCCTGGGAAATTACGAGTTGCCACCTGCAATTTCTCCTTCCAAGGAAAGTGGAGCGATGGCTGATTAAAGCTGCAGCCGCCCTGCCAGGCTGGGCCAGCAGCTGAGGGTTGTCAGCCTGCTAGGACGCAGGTGGGAAGCCATGGGGGGGGCCTCCTAGGGGACCCTGGCAAACTCTGAGCTGGGGGGCAGCCTCCAGCTGAGAGAAATGTCCTTATCCTCCATTGCTACTCCTCAACAGGTGACCAATGGGCTTCTGTGGTGAGCTGTGGAACCCCACAGAATACAAGACACCAGATGCACCCCAGCCTAGTCCCTCCCTTGGGGACTGAAGGGAGAAGAATCAGGGAAAGGGCCCCAACAGAGCTCCCAGCTTCTACCATACCTGGAGCTGTGCCAACCACCTTCACTGCTGCGGCCACCAACCGAGCAGGAAACAGGCTCAGTTAACAAGTAACAGAAACCTTGCTCAAGACCAAACCAAAGGCCAGCAAGGTGGCACTGCCCCAAGTCATCTGGTGGCACTGGGAAGACTCAAGCAAGAGCTGAGGGAGGACAGCTGTACCGGAGGTCTGTGGCAGTGGTTATGGTCAGGGGCACACAGCTGTCACGTTCCAGCCATCCTCCCCCCTGCACTAGGCTTCACTGAGCCGGTCTGTCCTCAGTCCAGCCAAATCCTACTATTTCCTGCCTTTCATCTGTACTCAGGAAGGGCAGCTGGGGAAGGTGACTAGGAAGACACTGCTCCGGGTTCCTCTACCCCATGGAGGCTACCTGGACCCAGACCATTCTCCCTTTCCAATAGTTCTGGGAGCACCAAGTCTCTCCGATTCAGATGGCTACGTGAGTGGATGCTATCAGACCTCTTCTGGGGTTCATGCATCCTGCAGCTCCAGGCTTACATTCCCAGGTGTGTGAAGATGGTGTTCAACGGGGGCGGGGGACTGAGGAATGGCCCTGATGGAGTGGAAATCTGGCGGCTACAGTCCTGGCACCCAGCATCAAGAAGAGAATGCAACCATTCCTGCAGGCAAGCAGGCCTCTAGCTGCCTATCTTCAGGTGAGCCCCAGGGCCTCTGCACACCTCCCCTGCCATCTGTGGGCCCAGGCAGGTGCCCTGGCTCCATGGATAGCTGGGATGCAGCCCTTTGGATCCTCCAGAAGGCCAACTCTGAGCCACCGCTGTCTCCCAGCTCGCGGCCCTGGCTGTATATTATTATAATGGCCTCGGCCAATAGGGGCGCAGGCTATTAGAATGAGTTAAGACCAGATTAATCTGCTTAAAAAAATATGCCTGGTTTTTACGCTGTGCATTCCCTTCTAACAACTCGGGCTCCTTCCAGGCCATTATCTCATTTTATCATTAATTCAATTCCATAAACATGTATTAAGTGTCTATTATGTGCAGAGCCCTGGTCTGGTGGCTGGGGTGGGGTGAGGGGCCACAGTGGGGGGCAGGCCTAGCCCACAAGGTGCCTATAGCCAGGCAGGGGGCCCACCCACACTGGGCCTGGAGGCCTGAAAGAGATGTTCACTGTCTGGAGACGGCCAAAGACTGCTAGGGTCAGAGACAGGAGCAGGTGGTGCAGATGGGACACCGTGCACAGCAGGTGTAATTCCCACACCACGTGCAGGCATGCAGCCCTTCGGACCACCACAGCCTACAGAGAAAGACACTGGGGCTCAGAGAGGGGGTTGCAGGTCCCAGAGTCCCCTGGGTGAAGCCCTAGAGTCCAACTGCACTTCCTCGGCCTGCACTTCCTCTTCGTGTCCCTGGGCTTGGAAAGGTATCTGAGGCAGTGGTTAGGCATCGACAGCAGGCGGCGAGGGAAGGAGCAGGAGAACCCCGAGTGTCTCCCCCATTCAGAACTGCACTGCTCATCCTGAGGGGACCTTGAAGAATGACTGAATTTGGATGAACAGCAGTCAGGGGAAGAGGGCACTGCCTCTGGGAAAGTGGGGGGTGGTGGTGGTGAGGGAGGCGCAGCATGGCAGAACCACAGACACAGGCGGACAAGGCTCCCAACCCACTCCAGCATTACTGCACTTACTGTTACTGAACTTCTTTGAGCCTCAGTTTCCACCTCTGCAGATATGGGGGAGGCAACAGCTGCCTGGGAGCAGAGGTTAGGATGAAGCGGGCTGGGCCTGCCCACTGAGCCCACCAGTACTTGCTGGGAGCAGCGGATACTGAGCCCCTGGGGCAGCAACCGAGCCTGAGCCATGCGGCGAGTGAACAGGGAGTATGGGCAGAGCCAGCTGGCCCACGCTCCAGACTCCACAGAGGGGCCACGTGAGAAGCACAGGTAGTGGCCACAGAAAGACAGCCCAGAGCCAGCCAGGGAACAGAGAACAGGGGCGAGGGCTCATCCTGCAGATGCAGAGACGGATAAGAACCATTCATGGTCCCACAAATTACGCACCAGTCTCATGTTTGGCTCCAGGGATTTCTAGACATCAAATGCTCACCAGGGCTGCTAACTGAGGACAAATACCAGTGGCCATCAGCCACACTATCAGCTATCAGGGACCCTGCTAAGGGGACGAGGTTGAGACTCTACAAGCAGAAGCAAAAGACTCCAGAAGCTACCAGAAGCCAGAGCCCATGGTAGCCACACGCCAGGGAGCTCGGTCCATCACCCAGTGAGAGAAGGCGACTCTGGATTCAAGTCTAGCTCCGCCGGGAACAGCTGCAAGCCCTGTCGTGCCCTTCTCAGCTGGAAAATGGGGCAATGTAGGGCCATGGTGAGGACAGAGGAAGCACAACACAAGGATATCATTTTACCATCCTCTCCAGAAAGGCTGAGGCCTCTGTCCACAGGCCAAACCCAACCCTAGAACCATCGCCATCGTCTCAGCCCATCTCCTCCAAACATGTGAGGGCTTACTATGTACCTAGCCTGTGATGGGGAACAAGCAATGAGCCCCTCCTGGGCCCAAAGCCCATGTCGCCTACCACAGTGGGCCAGACGGTAACTGAAGCTCACAACACCTGCTTCCCGCTGTCCAGAGGGCTGAGCAGGACAGGCTGAGCCCGCAGGCCACAGCAGTGACCCAGCCTGGTGTGCACGTTAGCTCCAAGGGCGCTGTACTCCAGCAGCCCTAGGTGACAGCACAGGACAAGAACATTCCAGGCGGGGCTCTCACGAGGAAGGGGTTCGGCTTGAGGAAGCAAGTGGCAGCCTCATGACTGGAATATGATGGAGAGGACAGGTTCTGGAGAACGGAGGGAGGGCCTGGGGCAGCGGGCAGCAGCTCATGCTTTCTCCCCAGGCAGCAGAAGGCAGGGTCAGAAGCCCGAGACTAGAAAGCTCCCAGGTCCGGGTCACCCTGCCTGCTCCAGGGCAGGGATTGACAAAGCAGTCCTGACAGGTGGCTCTGTGGTTTCCTGAGACCCCTCTGGGAGCCCACGAGGGCTGCATAGCCGCCCACACCGCCACCCGCCTCCCTCCTGCCCAGCCCAGCAGAGTGGCCGCAGGCAGATTGATGAGGCACAGGCTCAATCTGTCTTGAGTTTAGCTCAGCTTCAGGCTGTGTCTCAGTGACACCAGCTCATCAATACCCAAGAAAATACGGCCTGGAGGAGACCAATTAGGTGCTCCACAGCTGGCCAAGGGCTGGCCAGTGCAGTCCACAGCATGCTGCCCTCAGGCACAGGGGCACAGGCTGCAGGCCTGGCAAGCCGTGCACAGGGAGGCCAGGCCTCTGAGCTGCTGCCATACCCAGCCAGCTGACACCCTCAGTGGTCAGGGAGGCAGGACAGCACCGGAAGGATTCACTCAGTAGCACCCTCCCCAGGCCAGATCCCTCCCCACCTGTCCTGAAGAGGATGGTGTGCCGCGTGCTGGGCAAGTCCTATGCGTCAGTTTCCTCACTAGTGACATGAGGCAGCCACAAACCACAGTACTGGCCCTGGCCCCTCCCCTGCACCAGGTGCAGCTCAATCCCAGGTGTCCTGTGGACACACACAACCTGCTACTTGTGCATCCGATTTCACCTGTTTCCCCTCTTCCACAAAGCCCTGCACAAGAACCAGGGCCAGTCAAGGCAGCCTTGGCCTCCTGGGTACATAGGTTTATAGAAACTAGGATTCAAAAGTCTCCTTCTACAGCATGGTGCCTGACACCCATAATCCCAGCACTCAGGAAGCTGAGGCAGGAGGAATGTCACAAGTTCAAGGCCAGCTTGAACTACATAGCAAGACCCTCTCTTTAAAAAGGGGGGGCCTCCTGGGGGCTGGGGAGATGGCTCAGTTAAATAAGTGCTTCCCTGACAAGCGCAAGGGCCTGAGTTCAATCCCCGGTTCTGCCAAAAAGAAAGTGGGAGACTCCTTCTTGAAGGAGGCCTCAAGACCCCAGGGCTTATATTTTAGAAGAACCCGGACAGGACAACAGAAATGATCACTACTGGGAACATTTCTTCCAGGAGGCAATAGGAAGAAGAGAACAACGAGGAAGAGGTCCTAGGACTCTCAAATCACTACGCAGAGCTAGGCAACGCTGCAAGCTGGATCCCGAATGTCCTTCAGAGGACTTGGTTCCAGCCTGATGCTACTGAGAAGTGGCAAAAACTTTAGAGCTAAGCAGGAAGTCTTCCGGCTATCAAGGGCTGCCCAGCGATGAGGGGACTCCAAGCTCTTCCTCCAGTTCTTTGCTCCCCGGCCTTCCATGAGGGACTTTTTGTCCTCATTCCTACCAAAATGGGCTCTTTCCACAGCCCCAAAAGCAATGGGGCTGATCAGCAATGGACTAGAACCTCCAAATCTGTGACCCAAAACACACATTTTCTCTTTAGAAGTTGATTCTTTCTGGTCTATGTTTCAGCCACGTAACGCTGACTGCACAAGCAGCAATTGGAGGACATGATACATGGCTAGCAGGATAGCAGGCATAGGGGCCACAGAATGAGGGATGCTTACCTGCCTCAAGTATGACATGAATGAATGAATGAATGAATGAATGAATGAATGAATGAATGAATAAATGAATGAGCAACTAGGGAGTTAGAACTCAAGGATTCTATCACTGGCCACTGGCAGCTTCCTTGGTACACTGGGACACTCAGCTAGCCTGTGGTGAGAAAGGAATCCTTATGGGTAGTGCTGGAGGAGGAAAAAGTTCCCTGACTGGACTTGACCTTCCTGGTGGGTCTGATGGGTCAGGTCAGGTGGGGTCCAGGCCTCCAAAGAATGCAGGGAGGGAGTTGTAAAGATGGGCATGGAGGGAAGAGGGCTGCGGGCACTTGGGTTCTGGAATCCATTCTCCACAAGCCACCCCCATCCTCCATCCCTGCCCAATAGCTGCCCTGGCCTAGGTGTGAGGGCCCAGTGTCCCCCTATCCCTGCCAAGCCCAGGGTGCTGTTCTGAAAGATACAAATGATCACCACTCCATGCACAGCCCAGAGGCTGAGTGTCCCTTGGAATTCAGAGTTTTCCTCCTCTCCCATCTCTGAGCAGCAGCACAGATGTGGGTGCCTCGGGTCCGGCCTCCAACCTCCCCATGCCCAGGGCAGCACATTTGTCCCAGCCCTTGCCTACACTGTCCAAGGGAAGCTGCCCACTGGAGGGGTCCACTGGATGCCAGGGAGCATGCCTGGGTGCGGGGGTGGCTCATAGTTCCACGCCCAGGAACGACAGTGCAGCCAGGGCCTCACAGCTTCCCCAGCTCAGCTTCCCCTGCTGGCTCACACCATCTCCATGCTGCAGCCCTGGATAGGCCTTGCTTCTTCCCCACCTGGGAGGGCAGACACTAATGCCCAGCTGTAAGCTACTATGCATCATGTGGCTTCAGTGGTTGTCACTCAGGCCAGCAATGTGCTGGAAGAGTTACTAGGACGAGAATGAGCACTCTGGTGTATAGTAGGGCTGCAACGCCAATGCTGCTGACCCCATAGGTGAAGTCGCCAAAAGCCCAAGAGGCCTGGACTCCCCCAGCCACCGCAGCTCACCCACATGTCAGATGCAGGGTCTTCCGTTGCAAACAGAACCTCCCCACCACCTTGGTTCCCTTCTCATCTTCTTCCTGTTGCTCCTGACTCTGGGAAGCCCCTGCCCCAAATCAAATCCAACAGGCACTCCTGTGCCCTTCACAGCTCCCAGTGGGCATGACCTCCTGGGCCTCTTTTGATCATCTTCCAGCACCACACTCTTGCCTGCTCTCCTTGGGGCTGAGGACCCTGGCTGTAATGGGATCAACGCGGCAAGCAGAGCCCAGCTCCACCTGCGATGCTCTTCTTCAGAGACCTGGGCATGGTGGCTCCTTCCTGCCCTTTGCATCTCCGGGCAATGGCAGTTCTGTCTGCAGAGGCCATTCCCGGAGAACTTTGTACCTGGATAGTGCCTACAAGGTCTTGGGGGACAGCAAGGAGAGCCATTCCTGAAGGTCCCAGGGCTCCTGATGGGGCTGTTCTATAAAGCACCACTTGGCCACCCCTAAGTAGGGAGAAAAGGTCTCCACTAAGCCAAGGACACAGAGACGGACTTGGAGGTGACGTGGTGCATGTCTGGAACTGGCCAGAATCCGTCTCTTCCGGACGTGTGCTCTGGGGCAGATGCCTAATGCGAATCGCTTCTGTCATCAGGACACCGAGGGGCTTGACACGGACCAGCTGCTGCTGCCGAGGGACAGGCTGCCAGAGCGCCGATGGGCTCTCAGTAAAATTGATGGCTGTTGTCAGAAAATGATTTCCCCGAGGCCGTATCGCAGGCCCTCAGAGGAGCTCAAATCCCAAGCAGCACAGCCTCCTGTGGCGAGTGGGCGGGTAGCTGGGCGGGCAGCCGGTGGCCCACACCTGCCCAGCTGCTCCCCAGGCTGGGGGTGGCAATTAGCAGTGGGAAGAGGCCTGCACCCAGGAGGCCTGAGCCTGGCAGAGGGGTGCAGTAGGCCCTGGGACCCCAAGGCAAGAATAGGGAATCTGCCCTGGCCCTCACCCACTCACCCTGTACTCTCAGAACAGCTGAGGGGGTGCTGAACAGATGACAAATCAGTAATTCCAGAAGGCTGAGGGGCTCCTGAGCTGCTTTTGGAAGGATCTGCCATGGACCAGCTAGGTAGCAACGGGACATGGGTCTGGGCTGCCACCCATCTGCCCACACCCCAGGGCCCAGCTGGGGCCCCACATCGGTCACTCACCACACAGCAGCCCCGGGCCTGCATCTGCTTCAGAAGGGAGCAGTGGCAGGCAGCCGGACGAGCACATAAAACCAGGGGCAGACTGGAGGCTGAAGCCACCTCCAGTGTCCCACAGGACATGATCCTGCCACAGAGGGAAAATTCTGGAAAGGTTCAGTCTCCTGGGAATCACTGAGCACCTAACATGGAACTGAGGCAAAGTGCCATGCAGGATTCTGGGCCGGGACTGAGATGGGGAGATGCCCCACAATGGTTCCAAATGCTGGCACTGTGGAAACCTAAGGTCTCTATGGGCACACAACTGGGGGTCTCTGCTCAGTCTATGGCTCCAACTTAACCTCCCCTTAGCTGGGGAACCCTATAGGCAATCCATCAAGACTGGCTGATAGGTGTGTTAGCCTGTCACTGTCACAGAATGGAGGCCTACAGGCTAGACCTGGACCAGGGGGACCACATGTATGCCCCAGAGTCTCTGGCTGCTCTGCCTCAGAGTCTGGTCCTGGCCCAGAGGCTCAGCCCAAACACCCCTCCAGAAGGAGGTCTCCCCTGGCTGCAGGACAGGCCATGGCCCCCCACAGCCCTGGGGCTCACTCACTACCACCCCGAACACTGACCTCAGGCCGGTCGTGGCTCACTGTGCACCTCTAGCTCCACCCCTTGAGGGCAGAGCCACACAGAGCCATCACCAAATGCCCAGGGCCCTACTGAGGATGGCCCCAAGGGTACAGAGGGGGCCTCCAAGGCCATTTGGGTCTTCCCATCTGGAACCCTAGGTCCCACTAGGACTTGCTACAGGAATGGCATGGGGACCCCAGGCCTTGATCTGAAGGCTGCAGCAAGAGCTCTGCCATGCCAGCTCCTAGAAGTTCTACCGGCCACAGAGGTCACTGGCCACACAGGGGCCCTCTGATATCACCCCAAACTTCACGACCCCCCAATTGGGTAGACTGAGAGAATACCACCCTAGCTCCGCTGCTAGCATCCAGCTGATCCCCAGATAATGGGGTGAGAATGCTGTTCCCTCATCCTAGACCCTCAGGTTCAGTGTAAGCCAAACTCCCTCACCCTAAACCCAGAAGCCACACCCGCCTGAGGCCCAGAACCCAGCTAGAGACAAAAGCAAAAAATCAGTATCTGCCCATCTCTGCTGTCTCATTCCAGAATATTCCAGGTAGTAGCTCTTCCCTCCCAACCCTGGAGAGCACACACTCACATCCCATGCTGAGAGCGCTGTACACGGAAGGTGCTTACATCCTTTACAACCCTAAAGAGAAAGCTCTTTCCCTGAACCTCTGCCTCTGCGAGGAGCAACTCTGGGTGACAAGGGCTCTCCAAGGCACCACAACTGCTCTCCTGCTGTTAACCCTATCACCATGACATCAACTCCTCCATCTAAACTGCCTCATGCCCAGCCCACCTGGCTCACGTTTTATTCTGAGGCTGAGATCTGACCAGATCACCCCTCAGTTCCAGAGCCACCGTGCCTCTCACATCCTCCTGGGTCACAGCCACACTCTTCTCTTCCAGCCCTTGAAGCTGGCACTGGAGGAACTTTGGTCTTCTGCACTTCCCCTTCAAACACCACTTCCACCAAATGCACAGAGCCCCTTCCCAACTGAGCCTCTGCGCCCACCTCCTTTCCTCCCTGGAATGCCCTGCCCTGGACACCCTCAGCTAGGTGGGCTCTGCATGCCCTCGAGGGGTGCAGGGCAGAAGCCAGTGTCCAGCTGCCTCCCGCAGACAAGTGCTCCCGGCACACCACTCCAAGGCCGCCTGCTGACATGCCTGCCTCACACACACCCCCGTGTTTGCTGGGATGAATAAATTACTTCATTCAGCCACAGAGCACGCCTGGCTCGAGTGTCAGCAGTTCAGCCAAGAGCCCTTGCGTGGAAATCACCACACTGAAGGTAGCAATATTTCACCTCGCCCAGAAATATACTTCGAGTTCTGGAGTCTCACCAAAGTGTCACTGGGTGACACAGCTGCACTATAAACACATGATGGGTGACCTCTTTGCCTTCCAACTGTGTCTGGCCCATCAGATGCTCCAGGCCCTATCCCAAGGACTCCCCATTAGCCCCTCACCACCTGCAAGGAAAGCACCCCCATTTCATGAGGTAGATGCTGGCTCAGAGAGGCACGTGACACGGCCAATCTGTGGTCAGGCCTTCCGTTGGGGCTGGGTGGAAAGCACTGAAGGACAGGGGCCAGTGGCCCTTCACATACCCTGGGCTGTACAAGGTGGAGGAAGAGAGCCAAGCAGGTGCAAGGTGATCCCTCCCTCACAGGCCTGGTGAGAAAACCGGCCCAATTAGGTAGCTGGCTTCAAAGGCACCCACCAGCCAAGAAGAGCCAGATCCCACTCCAGCCTGGGCAGAGAACTATCCGGCTCCTTGCCACTGCGTGCCCGCCCATCCTTGGCAGTGCCGCTGGCCACACTCCCAGATCTCTTTGGGGCAGGCAGGCCCAGGCAACCTGGGCCCCTCACTGGAGGCCCCAACAAGTCCCAGCAGAGAGGTGTGTGCAGGGTGGGCCTGATCCTGACCCCATCAGCACCCCCAGCCTGCATACCTGCCAGAAGCCCTGGCCTCAGTCATAGGCCTTGCTGGGGCACCCCAGGCCCCACCTGCTGACCAGGCCTTATTTGCATATGCTAATAGCTGCACATCCCTTGCTCCCTTGGAGCCAGCTTGTTTGGAGAACGGCTGGATCTGGCTATACCTGTACGGTGCTGATGTCACTCTGAGCTATTTCCAGCTTGGTTGCCATGGAAACCACAAGGCCTCAGCTCTAGTTAGGAGTTCAATATATAATTTACTTTACTCCCCCATCCCCCCAGCCCCACCCAAAAGAGACTGGGGCGTAAGGGGAACAATTGGCTAAAATATACAATAACACCCTCCACTTCCCTCAGTGGCCTGTGAGAGGAGAGGGGAGGAGGAGGAGGGAGGAGTGCTGTGCAGCGGAACGATAAATCCATTTTGGAAGAAGGGAGGATGGCAGGGAGGAGAGAAGAGCTTTCCTCATTAAGAGGAAGAGCGGAGCCTGGCACTTGGGGATGTTTCCAAGGAGCAGGCTCAGGCCTGGCAAGGGGATGGTACAGGCTCTCTTCCCAGGCACCCCAGCACCACCTAGCCATGGCTTCATTGAGGATCACGGCTCAGGGACGACCCCGGCCAAGCCACCAGGCTGAGGTGACCAGCCTGCCTCTGTGAAACCCCAAGGCTAGTGAGGGCACTGCTGGTCTAGCGGACATCATTCCCAGAACCTCCAGACACACAGATGTCACCAGGGCTTGCTGTCCCCATGCAGGGAGCACTGGCCACAGCTACGCCTCATATGTAAGACATTCCTAAGTGATCAGCTGAGGCCTAGGACCAGGAAACCAGCCAGGGGTGGTACTTACAAGCAAGGTCCAGGCCCCTGCTATTCCGCTCTCCCACAGTAGCATGAGAAATACTGGAGGTGACATAGTCCCCTCTGTAGGGGAGGCCCCAGACTGGCTACATGAGGGCACATCACAGCATCAAGAAATGTCCACTCTGAGGGTGAGGTAAGCACAGTGCTACAGGGACACCAAGGCATGTGACCATGGGACTTAGTCAGGGAAAGTTTCCTAGAGGCGGTGCTGGCATGCGCTAAGGCGAACAAGGGAAAGACTTCACTGCAAGGGAGAAAGAGGACACCTGGGCAGCAAGCACTGCAGGAAAGCAGGGCGCTCCTCCAGGCCTGCCCTCATGCCCACGGGCAGGAAGAGCTGAGACCCACCCACCGCCAGAGCCCCATCTCCCACCTGGGCCTGGGCAGCCATGCAAAGCCACAAAGACCCTGCTGAGTGCACCGGGGATGGTAGGGGACTCGACCCAAAGCTCCTCTTCCCTCAGATTCCACAGCTGGGCCTGGCCACAGGAGGCTCTGGCCTTGTCATTGCTCTCCTTGACCTTCCGTTGCCTGGAGACACTATTCTACTGTTTCACATGAGCCCACTCTTTGTAACCATTAATTCTGGCCCCCGTGAATACCAGGGCTCCTGTTTCTGGATGAAGAAACTGAGGCATCAGTTGTTAGTAAATGAACAACTAAACAATGAAGCAGGCTAAGCATCCCTGCAGGGCCCGGCAGGAGCCCTTTTATGGGCTGAGAAGCTGGCTGTGGACTCCAGTCTTGCCGATGGCCAGAGGGGACCATGTCCCCAAATGACCAGATCTTGGCTGAGCAGGCCTTTCCCAGGAAGCTTTGTTCCCTCCAGCCCCAGCCCATCTCTCCCCGGCCTGATCTACAGATCCACACCCCAAGGCTCTGCCTGCCCATCTACCACCCTCCCTCCATTCCCCCTCTGCGGCTTCGAAGCAGACACAGGAGGGGAGTACACTGAGCCCCATTCCTCCACACTGATCTCCCTCAAAAGCAGCCCCAGCTTCTGCATCTTCCGCTGCCCCCACACCCTCTTCTGCCTACTCTGCACCACCCACATTGGCTGCTCCGTGTTCCAACCTCTGGGCCTTTGCACATTCTGCTCCACCTCCTCAAATTCCTTTCTCCCACAGAGCTACACGACAGAGCAGTGAGAATGCGGGCAGCCTGGCCTTGATGCTGGCTTTTCCCTGCAGCAGCTGCTAACCTTGATGCCCTCTGTGAAATGGGCACAAAATGAACCCCAGGGCCTCAGCGAGCCTGGTGTGCAGGGGTCGGGTGGCACACATGTTTGGGAGATTGAGGCAGGAAGATCACCAGGAGTTTGAGGCCTATACAGCAAGGCCTTGTCTCAAGGACCAAAAAAAGTCTGGTGCAAGGCCAATCAGGCCCCTTCCTCCTTCTGGTCTTTACCCCTCTACCTGGTTTTGCTGTCCTCTCAGGGCTGTCCCAGCTCCTGGCAGGAAGGTGATTATGTCCATCAGATTAATATCCACATATCCCCAGCAAATCCTCCCAAGACAGCCCAACATGCTTGGCAGTGTTTTTTGCAGTCTCCAGGCTGGGTACATAGTAGACGCTCATCAGGTACATGGCGAGAACAGGACACGTGCATTTGTGCCCTAGGCCTTGCTCAAGCTCCGGACCATCCTGAGCTCGAATCCCAGTTCATTACCCACAGTGGCACCTCAGCAACTGCAGATTCCTGGGTACTGGGAATGCCTCACTGGCAGGAAATGCCCCTCCTGGGGGCCTGCTGGTGACAGGCCCCGCAGCGGTGCCCAGGGCCAGGCACACTCCCAGCTGTGTTTGTCCATAGGCAGAGCTGTTCCCCTCCCTCACTGCCTCAGTAATGTACACACAGCCTCCCAGGAAACTGCAAAAAATGAGTTAATATAACATTATGGCTGAGAATTTAAATACACAGGAGTCAGGCAACACAGACTTACAGTTCCCCAAGCAACTGTAAAAACCGCACAAACAATTCAGGAGCAAAGGCTGGGAATGGATTTAAGACCATCTCCATCCCAGGCTGACCAGGGCCACTGCACCCTGGCCTCTCGGTGACAGACACAGACTCCAAAGGATAGCTCTTCCCAGCCCAAGGGGAGGCAGGCACCAGGAACATGCTACCCAGGCTACATGGCTTACTGGACACAACCCCTTGGGGGATACAAAGGCACCCCTTGCAGGGGAGATAAGACCCCCACCCCACTGCCCTGCAAGCCAGGCCCCAGATCTATGGAACCCTCCTCTCCCACCTCAGCTAACACTAAGGTTTCAGCCCACAGGTGGCTCTGTGCTCTCGTCCCTGCTGCCCACAGAGGCCTGTCCCCAAGGGCCACTTCCAGGGCCCTGTCTCCCTGCTTCCACAAAATGGATACCTGCCTCAATGACCGATTCAAGAACAGGCTCGGAGACCTACTGGGGACCCTTCCCACCTCTGTCCTTGGGAGCCTTGGGGCCTTGGGCAAATTGTTGGTTCCCTCTATGCCAGGAAGAAACGTGAAGCAACTCAACAGGAGTCCTTACACCTACCTCCCAGGCCCACACCAATGAAATGAATCAACACATGGGAGACGCCTGGAACAATGCCGAGCACACAGCACAGGCCCTGGAGAGAGGAGCAATGATTACTGCGGCTGCTATTAGTACTGCCATCAATGTTGTTTCCTCTCTCACCCAAAAAAGAATCTGAGGAAACAGAAAACACAGCTCAGTATTTAGGGAAATGCAGTCACAATGCACACAGCCACTCACACAAGAGACGTCCCAGGGCCTGAGCCACACTCAGAGCCGGAAGGGGCAGCTGGGACAGGCAGTGGAGTCTGGCACACAGCAAGGTCCCTCTGAGGCTGGCACAATCTGGGTTGGGGCTTCCCGGTAGTCATCAGAGGAGCGGGCTGGTGGGCTGGGCAGACAACAAGCCCCTTGACCATGAGACCAGAGTGGTCCTTCCGTGGAGAAGGCCTTTCGCTGGAAGAGGTAAGGATGGTGTTCCGTGGGTCCCTGGACGAGTCTTCCTTTAGCCTGGAGCATGTGGCCAGTGGAAAGGCTCCTGACACAGGACTGACTGAATGAAGGAATGAACAAAGGGAGGTGAATTCTGAGACTCCCCATGGGACTCAGGTGTGGATTGCTCTCCTTGCTCAGTTTTCTTGGGGCTAAGATCAAAGCCACCGCCAGCCAGCCAACCCACCGCAGGGCCCTGGTGTAGAAGGGACAGGGCCTACAGAAGGCATGCAGTGCTCAGCTGGGAGCAGCAGACAGGCCCAGCCCGGGTACTGGGGTCAGCACTGGGAGGCTCTCAGAGGTTCCCCTGTGTGATGTGTTAGCATCACAGGGCAGACCTGTATGTCCAGGGAAGACACCACAGCAAGGGACAAGAGGGGGGTGCAGTGCTGCTCTCAGGAAGCCAGGAGCAGCCTCTCAAGTTGGCAGCTGAGCTGAGCCATGCATGAGGACATGCCAGCGATGCTGCAAGTACAAAGGCTCCAAGCCAAGATGGGGGGAGCAGGAGGAAGGCAGGGCCACTTAGCCAAGTGCCACTGTGCTAAGTCAAAGGGGCTGTGGTCCAGGAAGAGCCCAGAAACACAGGAACCAAGGTTTGGGGCACAGAACCCAGAGCCAGGGGCCTGCCTTTGCATCTCAGCCTGTGGCCTCAGTTTCCTCATCTGTAAAAGGGGTTAACAACTGTACCTACTTCTCCATGTGGCTGTGAGATTAAATTGGGCACTATGTATCCAAGCAGGTGCCATGGAGTGTGAGCCGTTGCAGCTACTACTATACCTGTCACCAGAAGGAACCAGAACAGGGAACACAGTGGGGGAGACAGGAGAGCAGGGAGCAGTCGCAGACCAACATCCATTTGTGTCATAAGGCATGGAAAGATGGATGAGGAAGGGTAATTGTGGGCAAGCTTCAGTGATTCAGAAGACAGCTCTAGCACCTGCCTGGAACTTAGCATCCTGTTGACATCCTTTTCCAGCCACTGCTTCAAGGGAGCACCTGGCTACTCCATTCTCTGCCTCATCTGATAGGAGAGGACATCACAGCCTAGAGGAGGAGGTAACCCAGGACATGTGCACAAGGGGACACCAGGAGAATCTGAGGCTCAGACGTACAGCAAAAGGCAGCCGAGCACTGTGCCTAGCCTGGCCCCTCACTCAGGGCTGGGACTAAGGACATGACTGCTGGCTAGATAGATGGGTGGGTGGGCAGACAGCAAAGTACCACGAGTCAGAGGTCTCCCACTGGCTCCTGCTTCACAGCTCTTGGCCTTCTGGCCTCTGGACCTCCTCCCACAGGTCATGTGGGATGCAGCAGGATACAGGGCTTCCCTGGCTGTTCTGGGGTGGGCAGGACCAGGCACTGGAGTGTGGCACAGCAGGAGCCTGCTCAAACTTCCAGAAAGTGTCCCAGGAAGTCCTCTCTCTTCTATTGGCCGTTCCTCAGCCTCCCATCACCTGAAGGCAGGGGCCCCGGCCCACGTGGTCCCAGACCTCCACCATTTTTGCTCAGCAAACCCTGGTCACCTCCCCAAAAGCAGGGCTGGCACCAGCCTGGGTCCTCTTCTCCACTGAGAGTCCCATCAGCCCCAGAGGAAGGGGCTCAAGACTCTCTGCCCAGGGAGCTGGGCTGGGCATTCTGCCAGGTGTCTCCAGCAGGCAGGACACATGGAGGCCCATGTCTTGGCCTTCAAGGAGCTCACACTCAAGAGTCAAAGCTGGGGCGACCCAGAGTCAGAGCTCCTGAGGATGGGGGCCAGGGAATGCACTCACCTGCCAGGGTTTCTGGGGGGCAAGCAGCCTAAGCTGTGAACAGAAGGGAGAGTCCAGGGTAGGGGGCATAGGGGCAGGGGGTGCAAGGCACAGGGGGACAGGCCCTAGGAAGCAGGACAGCTCCACAAAGCTCAGGCCCAATGCTGAATGTGGTCACCAGGGAGTCTAGGAACAGAGGGCCTAGGCTGCCCCACAGCAAGAAAGCCAGTGCTTGTCCTAGAGACTCTGCCCCTGGTTCGCTCTGCGTACAGATGTCACTGGACATCAGTGCCCCCCCAAGGCACCTTCACAACCAAGACACAGTGGGGGCCAACTATGTCCCACAGGAGCCCTTTCCCTAGGACAGTGGCACAGTGACCAGGCAACCGCCCAGAAGGAGGGTGCCCCTAACACTGCTTCTCATTCTGTCCCCATGGGTACGGCTCTGGGGTGGCCCCCTGGGAGCCTCCTGCATGCACAGACAGCCCGGAGTGGAGAGGGCACCAGCCTGTCCCCATCACAAAGCCAGGTGACTTACCTGTCACTTCTGAGTATCATTCTCCACAACCAGAAGTGTATTGTGGGCACCAGATGGGGAAGTAGAAAGCCTGCTCTAAGGGATGCTATGGACCCGACGAGGTGAGCATCTCCCAACTGGGAAGGGCACCGTGGACACACTCGGTGGGGTTCATGCCAGGTCTGATATTGGCATTCCATGGTTGGGGTGTGGGCAAGCCCTGAGCACACAGCTGAGCATCCTGCTAGACACAGCTCTGACATCTTCAGACAGGCGAGGAGGGCTTGGTGCTGGAGGAGCAGGAGGACGGAGCAGTAGGCACCTGCCTGGTTCCTCACCTCAGCCATGAACATACCCTCCCCAACCTACCAGTGAGACAGAAGCCTTGGGCTGGGCGCTGGCCTCCTCACCACTTTCATCTGAGGCTGCGGGGATGAGGGGACACCCCCAGAAATGTGGAAGACTCTCCCTGTCCAGGCCTTGGTGTAGGGATAATAAGCCCATTTTATAGATTGGGAAACAGGCTGAAAAGCAGCACTTTCCGAAGTACCCAAGACAGTGGGCAGGAGAAGCCAGCTGGGATGTGAACCCTGAGGTTCAGCTCATCTGGATTCAGCAAATCCAACACCTGACATGGCCACTGCCCACAGTCTCACAGCATCGGGCAGCACCAAGCTGCCCATGGGTCTCCTGCTCCATCACACACACTGCCTCCCACTGCTGCCTTACCACAGGCCTTGGCACAGGACCCCTCCAGCCTGACACACGGAACCCTCACCTTCCCTCCCATCATGCTCTGCGCCTCCCCTTCCAGGAAACCTTCTGACCTCCTCAGTATTTGCTGGCCTGGTCTCAGCTGCAAAATCTGTCACCTTTACCTCTACATGTGTCCCATGTGCCCTGTTACTGGGTCAGGCCTGGCCTCTCTCACTTGAACCCATGCAACTCTCAGACATGCTGAGGAGAGAGGCCTGTCCTACCTCTGCCCTGTGGCTCTGCAGAGCCCGGCCTCCCAAGGGGCATCTCAGCAGGCATCCCTGGGGTGGCACTGGCTGGGCACCTGTATCACAAGGCAACTTATGGCCCTGAGGCCCAGGTCCAGTCCCCACCAGTGCCAGCTGTACCCATACCAGCCCTGGTCTGCTTACCAGCCAGGACCCTGCCTATATTTGTGTCTTCTTACAGGTCCTGTCCTGGTCTCAGGGGCCCAGGCGTAAAGCCCAACCCACCCATGCCCTGGCCCTATGGCTCTCTGGGCCTCAGTTTCTCCTCTGTGACAAGGGAGGGGGGACCACATGGCTCCACAAGGTTACAGGAGGGGTCAAAGGGAAGATACAGGGGGAACGCTCAGCCCAAGTCCCAGCTCCTTGCAAGGGCCTGGCCTGCCTCCAAGCATCAAGAAAGTGCTGACAGCCTGGCCAGAGAGCCACATCCCAGCAGAGACAGGGTTCAGGCACAGTGCCCGGGGCATCCCTGCCCTCCCCACACGCGGGAGGGCCAGAGGGGCTCACCGCCTGAGCACATGCCTCAGCTGCAGGAACAGACCCACCCACAGCGCTCGCTTCTCCACGCCCACCCACCCCCTAAAGCTTGTGGCAGAGCTACACTGGGGTGGATCAGATGAGCCAGTTCCCAGGGCAGCCACAGCACAGAGCTGCCATAGGAGGGAGCTGAGCAGCGGGAATTCCTCCCTTCCCCAGTGCATCGTAAACCCATCTTCAGCTCCAGTCCTGTGGCTGCCAAGGGCTGCTCCCATCTGCCCAACCTGGCACCAGCCTGCACATACCTGCTGGGAGAGGACAGTGGTCATGGCAGAACTGTCCAGAGGAGGGGCCTGTGCTTATTCCAGGGTAGAGGAAGATCAGCAGGCAAGGTTGGTGCAGGGGGAGTGGGGCAAAGCTGGGCAGCCTGTCGTGGGGAGCCGTGTCAGTGTGGGAGGGGTGATGAGACCAGTGGGGCAGTGGGAGCAGGGGGTCACCACGGCCGTGTGCTGGAAGGACATCCAGGAGCCACACAGGAGGGCTCACACAATGGCCATGATGGTAGCTGCAGAGGTAGAGAAGCAGCTCAGAGTTAACCCGGAGGATACAAAAGCTCTTGGGACTGTAAGTGAGGGTCCCCCATGCTTAGCTTCCTCAGCCTGCTGTGCCAGCCCTGGGCAGCGGAGGAGGAATGGACTCATAGCCACCATGTTCTGACACAGATCCTAGCCCAGGGTACCAGAAGAGCCATTCACTGTTTAGGGAAGCCCCAGGCGCCTGCAGGCTCCTGCCCTACCTGCTTCCACCCATCCAGAACCTGAACTCTCAGCCCCTATGTCCCAGCTCCACCCTCCTGTCACCTTAGTAACTCCTGCAGACTCTACCTCAGGCTAAGAAGACAGCCCTCACCCAAGGCCTCCCAGGAGCCACCAAGAACTCCATCGTCCCATGACAAGGGCCTCAGTTTCCCTGCAACACAGAATAATGATCCTTCTTTGCAGAGCTCT
>PVKA01003047.1:65036-106748 GCA_004027165.1 Ctenomys sociabilis
TTTTTTTTTTTTTTTTTTTTTTTTTTTTTTTTTTTTTTTTTTTTTTTTTTTTTTTTTTTTTTTTTTTTTTTTTTTTTTTTTTTTTTTTTTTTTTTTTTACTTTCCTACTCTTTTAAAAAAAGAGAAAGGAAGGAAGAAAGAAAGGAAGGAGGGAGGGGAGAGGGAAGCAAGGCAGGCTAAAGGAGAGGCAAGCAAATGTGCCACACCTTAGTGTGGACAAAATTCCATGTACTCATCATGCCTGGATGCAGCCTCTTGTGCCCTGCAGGGCATCCGTGTGCACTCTTCCTCTTGCCTGAAATGCTTTTCCTGTCCCTCTCCCTCTGGGTCTCCCGTGCTCCGATGCCACCTCCTCCAGGAAGCCCTCCTTGGCCTCTTGGATGAGCTCAAGCCTCCCACATCTCCACCACCAGACTGCACACTTGAGGAAGGTAAGCCAGTGGCCAGCTTGAGCACCGCCATGTGCTCTCTCTGAACACTTGCTGAATGCATAAATGAATCCGTGATCAAATGGGACAAGCTACTGGGACCTACCAGGACAGTGCAGGGTTATCAAGGTGTGACAGGGTCACAGGTACCCACGAAGCTCCTAGTCCAGCCTGCAGAGCCTGGGAAAAAAATCCCAGAGAAGGTGACAACCAGTTTGATATCAGAAACAAGGTCCCCAGTGTCCACGTCACAGACCGGGAAACTAAGATCCAAGTTAGGGGTTGTCCTATGTCCTGAGAAGCTGCCCTGCTCCAGATGTTCAGTGAGTCTCCAAGGTTCCATGGTGGCCCAGCGCACTCCCTAAGGCTGCCCCACAGTCCGCCCAGGGTTGCCACCCCCTGCATGGTCACCCTGGTGGCGGGCCACTCAAGGCTGGGGTGGCACCGGGCACACAGCTACACGGCTGAGCCAGGCAGCTGGCAGCAGCACAGCTCGGAACCAGCTGTTTGGATGACAAACTGCGTTCAAGCTTCATTAGGGTAATCAGGCTCCCCTCCCGGCAGCGCCGCGGAGCGCGACTGTCAACCTGAACTAATCAAACGCAGCCCCAGGACACCGCCTGCCTGGCTGACGAGCCGCTAAACCGCGGAGCTGCCGCCACTACACAGCGCGGGGCAGCCACGGGGCTGAGGCCAGGTCCAGCTGCACCCTGGAGACCCCAGTGGGCCCCCGGGACCTAGGGATCCAGGAGCCCCCGTCAGTGCTGGGGTCGCCACAACCTCAAAAGGGAAAGTGGTTCATGGGAGGGGAGCAGCGGGCCCAGCACCACTCTCCCACTGCCCTGCCGCAGCCTGAGCTCTGGTGGCCTCGCCTCATCCCTGGACAGCGCTGGGCCCAGAGCCTGGCTTCACAATAGGGACTTCAAGGAGCCCAGTGACAAGGATGGGGAAAACAGTTTGCCAAATGTCAGGGCCAATGCGGACCATGGTGCAGGGAAGACAGACGCCCAGAGCGGAGGTCAGGCAGCAGCAAGAATACAGATTGCAGGGCTCACAGACCTTGATTCACTTGTTCATTCGCTCACCCATCTACCCATTCACTCGGCAAATCCCAGCCAGGAGGCTGCTCCGTGTCAGGCGCAGGGGACTTGCTGAATGAACAGATGTCTGCAAACATGAGCGAACAGAGCCAGGCCTGGTGTGAGAGACCCAGCCACACACTCCGCAGACACCACCACTGCCTCCTGTAGTCTGTCTCGTGGGAGGGCTGCCGCCTGCCAGAGGCTTCATGACAAATGACAGGGGCGAGGGACAGCGAGCGAGAGCCGGCCTCGGCCTCGTAACCTCCACTGAGAGGCTGTGGCAGGTTGGGATGCTCCGGGCAGGCCACCTTGCGGAGGTGACACTCCAGCGGAGCCCCTCTGGAGGTGTGGGCCTGGCAAGGGAAGTGGAGGGCAGAGCACACACAGATGCCCAAGGGGCAAAAGGAGCTTGGGGCACCGAGGATAAACACTGCATCTGTTTAAATGATGGGTGACAATAGCCATGGGATCTGTCACACAAGCCAGGGAGGAGGAGGGCGTGGGTTCTTGCGCCAAGGGCAGCACAACTCAAAACAGCATCACTGGCTCTGTGCATCATGGGGAGAGGAGAAAGAGGACTCAGGCTGGGCCGGCGAGGTAGCACAGCAGACTAAGCACCTGCTTAGCCAAGTGCAGGGACCAGGGTTCAACGCCTGGCACCACAGGCCACACGAGCCCTGCCTCTGGGTGCACTGAGCTGACCACTGAGTCCAGGCATGGTGGCACACACCTGTAATCCCAGAGTTGGGGAGGCTGAAAACAGGGTGATCACTCTGAGTCTGACCTGTGCAATGAGATTTTGTACAAGTACATAAAAAAAAAAAAGAGGACCCAGGTCCCAGTGCTGCCACATTCTGATCCAGCAACAGCACGGACACCACACTACCATGGAAGAGACACTGTGCAAGCCCAGACAGTTGCCCCTTCACTGTGAGATGCCATGGGCAACAGGTGGGTGACAGGAAAAGCAGGTGGTAAGACATGAGGCAGGCCCCTAGGGATGGGTGGGGGTTATGTAGGTGTTTATAGCTGAGTGCTCCAGATGTGTACACTCTTCTGAATCGATTTAGGTTCGGTTCCAAAGCCAGGAATGGTGGCGCACACCTGTAATCTCTCTGGGAGGCTGGGGCAGGAGGGCTGCAAGTTCTGGTCCAAGCCCAGCCTGGACTATCAGGCAACTTAGAAAGATTCTATCGCAAAATTTAAAATAGGACAAATGGGCCGTGGAGGTAGCTGAGTGTAAAAGCCCTCAATCCTCCTTTCCAGAAAAAGTAAAGCCCCTCAAGAAAGCCAGGAGGCCTACCCTCACCCCTCTGCTTCTCCACATGTGCAAAATGAGGACAGGGACCACAACGGCCTCACCAGGGGTGCAGAGGTTGAAGGGGTTTAAGAGGATGGTGGCCCCCCAGGGTACATTCACCCTACCTCACGATCACCACACTAAAACACCTGGCTTGCTGGGGGTGCAGCTCAGTGGGAATGTTTGCCTGGCACACGTGAGGCCCTGGGTTCCATCCCCAGCACCTCAAAAAAAAAAAAAAAAAGCAAGCAAACATCTGATTTCCCCCAACACCTTGGGCTGCTTTGGGCCTCAATCCCAATGGGGGTAAAGGGGAAACGCACCCTACCTGGGCCCCTGCTCACACCTGAGAGCCACTCAGAGCTCTGTATCACCCAGCTCAGCATACAGCACACACTCAAACAGCAACCTGTCTCCCGTGGACGCACACCAGGGCCAGCAGCAGAAGTCAGGCTGCGGCCAGGCCTCCGGGTGGTCACCCTACCTACCCATCCTGGACATCCCTGCCAGAGGCCCAACAGAACACTAGAGCACAGGCAGAGGGTACTGGAAACCCAGCCAAGGCATGCATGGGGCAGTCCCGTGGGACGGGGTCTGCCAGGCCCTGGACACACAGCTGGAGGCAAGGCAAAGCCTTCCCCATCCAGAGCCTGAACAACTCCCATCTCCCTGGGCTTGGGCAGCTAAGAGACATCCAAGGGTGGCAGCACCACCAATGTTTCCCCAGGCCCAGCCGTAAATCACTTTCTCATGGTGGGCCAGAGACCTCGGATGGGGCCAGAGCCCTCCTTGATTTTACAGAGAAGTCTGGGGTCTGAGAACTGCCCTGGTAAGGGGTTCTGGAAGGGGCTGAATGGCTGGGATCCCATGTCAGCCCCCTGGACACAGCGCAGGGGTCACCAGAGCTCACCAGCGTAGCCAGTGCTCAGTCCTCCCCACAGCCTGGGGTCTGCCCATTCCCATAGCCAGTCAGTCAATCAGTCAACAAACACCCACTGTACCCTAGGAGCCAAGGGTGAGGCAGGAAAAGAGGGAGCAAGGACATATACCCCAACAGGCAACAGCCTATTACACACAAAGCCAGGTATCCCAACACTGGCGGAGGTGTCACCATGCAAGGTGCTATGCTAAGTATCATTGCTAGGAATCCTCCAAGCAGCCTGCCTCATGCACGAGAAGAGAGGCTCAATCAAGTGACTCCCCTGAGAATGGCACAGGGCCTTCCGGTCACAGGACCTGACCCAGCCGGCAGCCCTTCCATTCTGTCTGTCCAGCAAGGGTTTCTTTGCTGAATTAATGCAAACCCTCACCCTGGCCACCGGCAACACAACTCAGGATGGACCCAGGCCCGGGACACTACGCCTGCCCCACAGGTCAGTGAGGAACTTGTAGCCCTGCCTGGAATGCTCTCCTCCCTACACAGCCAAGGTTGGCACCTCCCCTGGCCCCTCAGTCTTGGTCCAAGCCCCTGCACACACACATCCTACGCTTCCTGCACGGCTGCACCTGCCCCGCCTAGGCACAGGTGTGCTTCCCTCTGCTCAGCCACTCTGTGGGTGGTGCCTAGTGCACCATGCACACCTTGAGGGCTGCAATCCAGGCCAGAGCCTGCAGCCCTCAGCACAGAGCAGGCCTCCGGACCCTTATGAAGTGAATCAATCTGCTACGCAATTCCAGCCTGCATAGAGCTGAACTGGGGAGCGCAAGGGCACAGACACGGATGCATCCTGGCAGAGGGCAAAAGCCTGGCAGCCAGTGGCAGCCAGAAAGCTGGGCTCTGGGTACCAGGAAGCAGAGAGGCAGAAGCACTGATGTGAGAAGGGGAAAGGGCGGCCAGCAGGGTAGGGGTTGGGGTCATGGGGAAGGAGGACCAGGAACCCTCAGGGTTTCCACATTGCAAGCATCCCCCAGGCGCCCCCCAATCTGGGGCCAGCCGGCCACCCATGCAGGCCGCAGCCTGTGACCTTGTCCCTGCCAGAGTGGTCTCCTCCGGCTGAGCACACCAGCTGGCACCAAAAGACAGAGCAGCTTGGGTGAGCGCCTTGCTGCAGAGGGTGGCAGGGGCATGGGTGGCAGGCTGTCATTAATGGGCTGCAGCCAGGATCTGTGAGGGCCAGAGAGACCCACGCACTGGCTGCAGCTAGGACAGCTGATGGCCCCACAACTCACACTGCGCTCACCTGGAGAAGCCTCCCCCCACCATGGCCTCTGCCCTGGGCCCCCTGGATGGGCTCAGCAGAGCCCAGTGTTCTCTACCCGGGTGTCCCTGTCCTCCCTAGATGTCACCGCCCTGTCCCCACATCATATCCCCCCCTTTTCTGGTCTCTACTTGCAGCCCTGTCTCCCCGACAGACCTTGTAAAGATTCCCTTCCCCATCCTGGAGAGAATAAAGCTAAGTCCCTTCTTGGGTCACAGCCCTACACAGTTGACCCCTGTAATCCCCACACCCATCCCGAACACCCCAACCATGCTGGCCTCCTTCCTCCCCTGCCATAGGGCCTTTGCACCTGCCTGGTAGGTGCTCTTCCCTGGATCTCCTGGGGCTGGTGCTCCTGTGTGTCCGGTCCTGGTTCAAACAACTCCATATGGTGCAGCCTCCCCAGCACCCTGGCCAGGTCTCTCGACTGCTCCCCATGCTCAGGGACCTTCTCCCTCACTCACTGACTGTCTCCCCATCAGCCTGTGTGCCGGGGTGTGGAATCTGTTTAATTAGTGAGGGCCCGACCTGCCAGTCTGCAGGTACAAATGGAGGTAACCATGGTGGCAGCACCTGCCACCTTCTGGTGCAGCCTCCTCACACCTCACACACACTGCTGCCCGGCCCTCACTTCCTTTCCTGCTTGACTCCAGCCTCCTCCTCGAAGGGCTTCACCAGCCTGTATGTGGGACTGTGCCCTGCCTGCCCTCGCGTCCCGGCCTGCCCACCCCTGCCTAACCCTCAGCAGGTCATCCCCTACCTCCCCACCTTGGCACTTGCAGCCTGTTTACAAGCCCTGGCGCCAGAGCCCGTACTTGGTCTCCCTGCACGTTGGCTCTGTGGTTTCTCCCCCTCAATGTTCCTTTTTTTGTGTGTGTGCGCTGGACAAACTCCGATTCATTCTTCAAGACCCAACTCAGCAGCACAGCACCTGCCCAGCGAGCATAAGGCCCTGAGTTCAATTACTGGTGCTAAAAAAAAAAAAAAGACCCAACTCAAAATGTTACCTCTTTCAGAAAATCCTGCCTGATTCTTCTCTCTCCTCCTGCATTCATCACCACTCTCCATGTTGTAAGAGAAAGAACACAACTCAAAAGAGCTCAAGCAAGAGAGGACTGTGTCCATTCGCATAACTGAAAAATTCCAGGGGTGGTCTCAGACACAGCTGGCTGCAGACTGTGGACCTCACTCTGCTCCCTTCACATGAAGGCCTTCGTGAACACTGTCCTCTCTGGCTGTGGCTACAGAGAGGAAGGTGGCAGCCCCATGTTCCCACCCTCCAGTCCCAGGAATCTAGTTCTGGCATCCCTGATCCTTAGGGAAAATTCCAGGGCAGGCTCTGATGGGCTCAGATGGGAGTTGTGCCTATCCACAATCAATCCTCATGGCTAGGAGCATGGTGCATTTGGGCAGGCACATCTGGATCTCATGCTCGCCCTGGGAGATGGGGGTCCCCAAGAAGATGACCCTTTGGGTTCCTGGAATCTACTCTGCACCCAGCTCCTCTCAGGTCTCCACACAGTCCCACACTGCACATCTGTCTCCCCGCCCAGGGCCCCACATGTTCATGGCTTTTGCAGCACATGAATTCCAGCTCCCTCACAGTGGGGTCCCTGGGGCCTGCTCCCAACAGCCCCACAGGGCCTGAGATCTTCACCCAACTGCACGGAGGTCGGTAGCGCTGAGAGCACACGTGCACAAGTGTACAGGAACGGGTTAACCATCACCCCTGGAAGGCAGCAGCTCTGCATTTGCACGGAGGCCTCAGGGGGACACAAAGCTTAAATGGCAACAGGGAAGCCAGGAGGGAGGTGCCCAGGGCAGAGCCCAGGCCCAGAAGCCCAGTCTGTTGGGGCCACTCGGCCAATCCCAAAGACCTGGCTGAGGGGCCTCAAGTGGAAGGGCTGGGAAAATAATTACCAAGGAGGCCCGGGAGGGAGGCGGGAGGCTGGCGAGAGGCTCAATGAAACTGCTAACGCGTTAGTGATTCCTGCCTGCTCAGAAGGCGGAGGCAGACAGCCATGTTGCCAGCTCCTGCGATGAGGCTGCCAGGCGGGACGCATTGGGCACGCACAGGCAGCAACAATAGGCACCTCTTCATCATCTGTCTTCCCACACGTGACTCTCGGAGGGCAATCTTAATACATCTGAGTCCGGACGACAATGTGTTTCAACACAACTCCTGCTAAACCGGGCTGGCATCCGTTCAGATGCGTGATACAGAGGATGGCTAAAATTCAGATGAAACATGCAATTTCAAGAGTGAAGGGCCTGTGAGATCAGGGTGTGTGGTCCCATTTTTCAGATGGAAATGGGGGACCTAAGTCATCATCTATATGTGGGGCTCTGGCATGTTCCACAAAGTATCAGCCCCCTTAAGTCCTTCTGTGAGCAGCCCCTCTTCTCCTGGCCCCCACATCCGGGTGGGGTTAGGCAGGAAGATGACACGATGTCCCACAACAGATGCCCTTAAGAGTCCAGACAAGCCTCCCACAAAACCCCAGAGGTCAGGGCTCCACCTAGATCCAGGACTCAGTCCTCACTGCAGGCGAGTGCTTACAGGTCAGTGAGACCCTCACTGTGGTTTTCAATGTACAATATCTCCTGGCAGCTCCAGGCGTGAACACAGGCACAGAGAGGTTAAGCAGTGCACCCAAGGCCACACAGTTGGATGGCTCCTGAGCCCAGACTCAGAGTTGAGGTCTGAGATTCCTAAAACATGCACCTTTATTCAAACATCCATAGGGCACCATGAGCATTTAGTACTTCCCTGACTGGCTGGTGAAGAAATTTAGGGGTGCACAGAAGCCTGGGTCTCACTGCACCAGGGCTCTCTGGGCAGCAAAGTGCCAAGAGATCCATGGCAGGGGGTGCAATGGCTGGCTGGGGCCAGAAAGACCCACAAAACAGTGGCCAGTCTGCTTGGGCCCTGTAGTAGTCCAGTATGATCCTCACTGTGGAAAATAAGGACACTGAGGCTTAGGGGTGGAAAGCCACATGCCCTGCCACATCACCCCCACGGGGCAAGCGGCACAGCCTGAAGGAAATTCAATCACTCCACAGGATGGTCCTGCTGCCGGGCCCATCTGATGGTCCCCAGAGAAGCAGATCTGGGAGCTCCCTCTGCTCCCACCCTGGGGACAGCCCAGTGGCCAAGACCTCAGGGACTAGCTGGTCCCCACATCAGGGGCGGCAGCAAACATCTGCAAGGAACAGTGGCCCCCTTGGAGCCTTCCTAAACCCTGGTAGGGGGCTCCTTTCAAGGGGTCCCAGCTGCTCCTGAGGTCCATCCCCATTTGCTCCTGGATCTTTCTCCAAAGGGCTATCCCAGGGTGAGGTGACTTCTGTGGGCAGGAGACTACCCACAGACTCCAGGCAGGAGGATGCTCTGACAGAATGAGTGAGTGAACAAACGATGCCACTTGGACCGCTGCTGCAGCGGCTCCTCTGTGTAGAGGCTCCCCTTCTGTCCAACGAAAGAGACCGTTAACCCACAAGTCCAGCCTCGGCTCTTAGCCACAGCCAGACAAGAGGCCCAGGGCGTCCCAGTAACAAGACTTGAACCCAAACAGCCTGTATCTCAGCCTTGGGCTCTACTCTGCCCTCATTTCCAAAGACAAGTCCAAACTCGCTGGCCTGATCCTGGAGCCTCCTACTCCACCCTCCCCCCGCCCCACCCAAGGCCCCCAGCATGCCCTAGACACCTGCCTGACAAGGACTTTCAGGTGCACAGCCATGGAGGGCTTAAGCCAAGGTCAGAGTCATCAGGACGAACAAGGTCTCCCACTCAGATGGCTGCCGCCAATCTCTCATTTTTCCACACGCCAAAGCTGCCTCCCTCCCCATCATCAACGCAATAAAGGAGGAGGGGGAGGGGAGAGGAAAGCGCAGGGGAAAGGAGGGGAGGGGCGCCCCCCCCACCGCCCACAGCGTGCTCCTTTCTGGTCAGGGGAAAAGCCTCTAATGAAGGCCCCACGATGCCGCTGAGCTGCGGTGTCAGCCTGGGAGCCCCGCGGAGCTGCAGGCCGCGCATCTCTGCCCCCAATTAGCACACAGGTCCTCCATCAAAGCGCGCGCCTGCTGCCAGGAGCAGAGGCCACAGGGACGGCCCTTCCAGCAGTGGGAGGAGGCCGTGGCTCTGTGGCAGGCCCTGGCCTCTGCCCCTTGCCTTTCTAGGGGTGGGGGGAGGACCCCCCCACTCCCTCACACCCCCTCCAATCAGCCAGCTCAGGGCAGACGCCGTCACCCCGGGGGACGTGCTAATGAAGATGGCCGACATTAATCTCTTCCCTCTCCCGACAGGTCAATTTATAGTTCCGTGGGGAGCCCTGGCGCTCGGCCAGAGGGCCTGACATAACTCTCCCAGATCCCCGGGAGGACATCGGTGGTGGGCTTGATGGGCAGAGAGGGCTGAGGTCCCTGGGGACAGGTCTTGCACCTGAGCACCTGCCACCACTGCCCCACCAAATACAGGTGTGAGAGAACTCGAGCCCCCAAACTCCAAGGCTGAGGGTCAAAGCCCATGGGTCCCTGAAAGCAAAATGATTCCTCGCCTCCTGCTCAGCTCACGGGTGGGAGACCCCACAGAGGCAGACAGCTTCTGCCTTGCTGCTCCTCACTGACTCTCCATGGGAGACCCATCCTCAAAGAGCACAAAGCTGGCCATGGGTGCTGGACCCTGGAGACACACCACCCAGGCCCTGGCTCTCCCAGAGTGCCCAGCCTGGTGGTGGGCAAGGTGGCCCTCGAACTGCCCTGCCAGGCTGACAGCACTGATGGCAGGGGTCACCAGGAGCTGGGGCTCATGGGCAGGAACATACTCCATCAGTCTGCCGGGGAGGTGGGGGCCTATGGGTACCAGTGAGGATGGAGGCATGGACAGGGATGGGGACCACCTCTGGGCTCAGGGGCTTGACGACCAGGGGACATCTGGCTCATGGGGGAGGGGGAAGGCAGAGGAGACCGAGAAGCCCAGCCTCAAGGGACACTCAGGAGTTTGGCCTAGTTTAGGTTTGTGGACAGCTGAGGAGTTTGCCCACTTAGAGCTGCATTTAGAAAGAGCTCTGGTGCTGGCATCCCAGTCTGAAGCTCACAGCACAGGAGCAAAGGTTCATCCAGGTCAGAAGGAAAGGCGTAGAACCAACAGGACCCACTGGCTGGACAGGCAAGTGCCAGAGTGTGCCAGTTGGGGTATGGGGTGGCAAGGATGTCACAGGCCTGGGGAAGGATAAGACACTGGGCCAGAGAGCTCCCAGCAGGGCCCAGAAGCCAGGCTCAGTCTTGGGTGAGCCCAGGACCCACATGTTGGCCCCAGACTCCAAATTTGGAGCAGGCTGAACTCCAGCTCAGGGAGCACATCACGCCCTTTGGGAAGCCACAAAAGATTCCTGGGGGAGGCAGCAGGAAGCCCCTTCCCCACCCCACCCTGCAGAGACGGAGTCAAGAGGCCATGCTGCCCCTAATTCCCAGCTGGCTGCTGGGGCCATCATTGGTCCTTCACTTGCTGGTGCCCCTTGAGTGGGTGATGTGTGCACCCCTTGCCCCCAGGCCCTGGGTCCTCTTCCTCACCTTCTCTCCCCCCCTTCAGGGCCACCTATCCCACCTGCAACTCCTTGGCCACCCTGGTGTACCCTTCTCTAAGCTGGAGACCCACGCCCCCAGGGCTAAAAGATTTGTTTTAAGACCTTTCAGCTTAGGTGTTACAGCCAGGAAGGAGCCAGGGACCGCCTGGCCCAAAGTACACTCCTATGAGAAGGAGGAAAAAGCATAAGGCCTAAATAAAGAACCCCAGCGCCACAGTGGCTGCATTATGATGGTGGGACAATAGATGATTTTTTTTTTTTCATCTTTTTGACAATGAAATATTCATCGACTCACTCCACTGCCATGTGTGCCTCAGAAGGGACTGCTCTCTGGCTTTAGCCTCCAGCAGCCCAGGGGGGTCAAACTGTGACTTGGCCACTTCCCGACTGGGGACCTGGAGCCAGCTATTTGCCCTTTCGGCCTCCGTTTTCTCATCTGTACAATGGGGGCAAACAGCCCCCACTCTGACAACAGGGTCACGGCTGGCGCACAGTAGGCACGCAGTGAAGTGCCAGCCTCTGAGCGTCGCACCCCCGCGCTCTCGCCACCTGTCCAGCCTCCAGAGGGAACTTGAGACGCCCCCACGTGCCAGACGATGCTGGCGCTCGCTCAGCGGGCATCGGGCCCCGGGGCGGGGGCCCACCCTCCTCCCCGCCCTCGCCGCGCCGCGCCCGCGCTGCCCCCTTACCCTGGCGGCCGGAGGGCCGGCATCGGTCCCGCAGGAGAGCCCGGGCAGCGGGGCCGGGCTCCGGAGCGCGGGGCGCGGGCGCGGGCAGGGCGCACGGGGGCGCGGGCCGCGCGCTCCGGGCCGTGCGCCCCGCGGCCGCCGCGTCCTCGCCTCCAGCGCGGGCCCCGCGCGCCCCGGCCGGCCCGGGGCAGGCCCTGCGCAGCGCCGCGCGGGTGGGGGGCGGGCCGCACCGGCCCTGGAGAGGCGCCCGGCGACGCGGGCTCCCGGCGGGCGCGGGCGGCGCCGCTGCGGTGGCCCGCCGCTGAGTGGTGGGGCGCGATTTACTGGCTGCAATTCCCGGCGCCCCTCGATGGCACTTAAGAGAGACCGGGAGGGAGCCGGGGAGAGCGGGCGGAGGGCGGGCGGAGGAGGGGCGGCGGGAGCCGCGCGCGCCGGCGGGGGAGGGGCGCGGGCGGGGGCGGGCGGGCGGGAGGTGGGGAGAGGCCCGGATGGAGGCGGCGGGCGCCGCGGCGCGCGGGCTGGGGGGGCCCCGCCTGCAGCCCCCGCCCACCGCGCCCAGCCCCCACGCGCCCGCGCCGCTGGGGCGAGGCCTGCCCCGTGCGCTCGCAAGCCCCTGCCTCGCCCCAGCCCTGCTGCCCCCCAACCTGCCCCCAGACCTGGCCTGCGCCACCCCTGGCCCCTCCACCGCCGTTGCCTCCAGAGATCAGGAACTCTTGGCCCACGCGGCCAATCCAGCCTGAAGCCATGCTTGGTTTGACACCACAGCATTTTTTTGTTGTTTTTAATTAGAATTAATTCTCATCATTTAAAAATCGGGAATTTTCACATAAAAATCCACATAGTAGCTCATTTTGGAAAAGAGGAGACTCGGGCAGAAGCCTGCCCCTCCCGTGGTGCCGCTTGGCAGCGGGCTTGCAAAGCACCAGCCGCAGCTGGCCCACCTGCCCGCCCCGGGCACGCGGCTTCTCACGCCACGCCAGCCTCGGCCTGGTGCCCCAGCAAGGCTCTCTCTGCCGGATGCCCACCTCACAACCCTGAAGGCCTTCTCTGGGCAGCCTGGGCGCTGCCCTCAGCCTCTCCCACGGCCCCTCGGGAAGTGGGGCTGCCCGCCCCGCCCTCCTGCTTGCTTCCTAGCTGCCTGGCACTGGGGCCTCTGCGGCTGCGCTGACACCACAGAGCTCGGCTCTCTGGCTGGAGTCTCCCTCCATCCTGGCTCTGGGCCTGGCCCACAGTAGGCTCTCAGTGAGTGTTGGCTGAGCGGCAACCAAAGACGAACAGCAAGGACTGGGATTCCACGAGGCGGCCTGGGCCGTGGCGGGCACAGGGCACCGGCCCCTGCGGCTGATGTTCATTTTTTTTAAAGCCCCAAATGTCCATTCAGGTTAGCTCTTGCCAACCAAGAAAGCTAATGACTTCAACGCTTTATTTTTCTCCACCTTAATCCCACTGCCAAGGCTGCTGGGTTCCTGTCACTGCTGCCCTGAGACTGGCATGGACTCTCCCAGAAGGTACAGCATCCAGGGGGCCAGAGCCTCAGGTTCTGAGGGGAATGCTGCCCGGCACTCTGCGGGGAGGATGAGAGCTAGACAGCACCTCAGCCCCACACAGCTGGCCGAGGTGTCCCCTGCACAAATGGCTTGGGTACCACTGAATCTGCTGCCTCCAGAGCAGAGCGCACAGAGGAGCCAGGCAAGAGCTGCCCTTTTGCAGCCACCAGACACATCACAGGTTTTACTAATTATCTGTCACACACCAGGCCCTCGCCAGGATCCTACTTGACAGAGAAGAAATAGGGTCAGAGAGCCTGACCTCCAACTCCAGGTGATAGATGAGATAGGGCACTAAGAACCTGTATGGTCTGCAATGGTGTTGCCACCCCAAAGGAAAGCTAGACCTCTCCCACTGGACAGAGCCTAGCAAGATCCAGCCTAGGTGGGTAGGATGGAGGCAGATCCTTAAGATAGAGAGTTTGGGACTTGCATCGCAGGACTGGCCCCGGACAGGGCTCCCTTCTAGAGCCTTGCACAGCCTGGGTAAATGCCAAGACCTTGTCCCCACCTCTTAACTACCAGCTTGCCACCGTGGCCCCAGCAAGTACGCTCCTCACTGAGGAAATGGGCCTAGCTCCACAGCCAGCAGCCACACATAAGTTGCAAACCCCTTCTTGGGCCTCAGTGTTCTCATCTGTGACCAAGGAGAACAATCCCATAAGGTGGGGACCCAAACAGGACAGCAGACTGGCAAGAAGGAGGGAGAACCAGGATGCTAAGGGCTCAGACTCTGGGTTTGAATCCTGATTTCCCTACCTCCTAACTGTGATACCTGCTCAGGACCTCAGTTGCTTTACCTGTAAAACATGTAGGGACCAAGCCCTAGAAGACCAACTGACCTCCAACTCCAGGTGACAGGTGAGATAGGGCACTAAGAACCTGTATGGTCCGCAACAGACTGTGCTTCTTTTGTTGTTGTTGTTCTGAGAATTGAACTCAGGATCTTGCATTTCCCAGGCAGGCACTGTGCCACTGAGCTATATCCCTGGTGACTTAAACTGTAAGGAGTTTGACATGGGACAATACATATATCCCCTGAGCACAGCCAGACAATCATGAGGCCCCATCAAGACTGTGATCCTTACAGGGAAACGGGAAAGGGCAAAACTTTCCAGTTGCACATCCCAGGAGGGTTCCTCTCCACTAGTGATGTTCAAGCAGCATCACTGAGCTTGAGTGATTCTCAGTGCTCAGCTCCAAGCTCAGAGAAGCTCTTTTGCTGTCCCCAGGAGACCACAGGGCCTGACTTTAGTTCAGAAAATCAGGAGACAGGCTTGTGTTCACATTCCACTTCTGCCAGCTGTGCCTCTGCCAGCTGGGGCCCTCTAGGAAGCCTTGGTTTCCTCAGCTGTTAAATGGGGGCAGAGCAGCACCTGCAGCAGGCACCTCTTGGTATGGTGCCCAGAGCCTAGCCCAGTCCAGCAGGCTGAAGTGCAGTCAGCCCAGCTGGGGACCCTGGCCATGAGTCCAGGGGTGGTAAGATGGGGAAGCTCCTGTCTGGATCAGGAGTAATCCAGAGTCAAGCCCAGAAAGAGGACTGGTCTTCCAGAGGAGGGCAGAGAGGAACCTGTCTCCCAGAACCCCGAATAGCCTGGGCCACTCCTTGTCTGCAGGCCTGGGAATGCCAAGGCTGCAGAGGCTACAGGCCTTGGGAGTTGTGATTGGCAGGGGCTTGGGGGACTATTTGAGCTCCTCAGAGGCCAGGATTGTTCTGGAGGCCGTGGAGGAGGCACAACCTGGACAGCAGCACCCTCACAGAGCCCTCTCTGGCCCCTGCCAAGCTTCAGTAGTCCCCAGTTACCTATTCTGTCTATATAGTAACAGCATTAGTTACAATCATATCTGCATTCACCTGAGGATCATCTGTCTTCACTCTGCTTCCCCTGAGATCGAGGAGTGTGCAGAAATTTGGGTGTCTTGATCCCTGCACTCCTGCACCCACTGCACCTAGAACAGTGCTGAACGTAAATAGGTGATCAACAGATACTTGCCACAGAATAAGAATTCTTCAGTGGCAACAGCGATACTCAGCCATCAGGATGGGGTGGCGGAGTACCCTGCCTGGGGGTGGCTCCCCTTCCTGGATGGCCTAGCTGGCCTCTGTACCCTCCCATCTCATCTCCCCTCCACAGGGGTCAGGAGGTGTCACTCCCATCTAGCAGCCAGGAAGTTGCCTCACCATCACTGTCACAGCAGTGCAACAAGGCTTCTTGAGCGAGGGAGGGATCTGGGCAATTTTCTGCCCAGCTCACCCCAGGGCTGCCTGGTGACACAGACAGCCCCATGGCCCCAGGGAGGCCCTATTCCTGCAGAAGTAGCCTGGCAGGGCTTCTCCAGCCCACCCAGCCCCAGACTGGAGGGGATTTGCAGCAGACCCCAGAATGTCATCTGGGGGCTGGGCTCCCACCCCTCACATGCGCATGGCACTCCCCCGTTACAGTTTACAAAGTGCGTTCACAGACATTATCACGTTGGCTCCTAAACACCCCCTAAAAACCACAATAAATCTCTCACGCGCTGGCTCCCAAGCCCACCGGCTGCTGCGTAATCAGTGAGCAGAGAGGCCTCAGGGCCCAAAGCCTGCCAAAGCCGCAGCGGCGCCAGCAGGGCCAGAGGGGGGTCCACGTGGGCGGGTGGCAGGTGGCGGGTGGCAGGCCCAGCTGGGGTGCTGCCGGAGAGAGGAGCAAGCCTGAGGCCACCGAGCTTGAAAGGGCAAAAAAAAAAAAAACCTCTGTCTGGATCCCAGAGGTCTCCAGGGAGGAGAGGGCAGTCAGCAGACTTAAGGGACAGACAGGTGGGGAATTGCACACCAAGGGGCAGGCCAGCCACTCAGCAGATCTGGAGGGCCCATTAGCACTTAGGAGCAGGACAGGGCAGATAGCAAGGCCACAGAATGGTTCTCCTGGGGCCAGGGCCAGCCCGCCCTCGCTCACCTTCAGCTGCTCTCCACCCTGGGAGAGCAGCCCTGGGCTAGCAGAGGCTCTGGTGCAGCCCCCCACCCCAATTTGCTCCTGTGAGGTGAACCCGGCCTTTGCCTACTATCTCTGCCAAGAATGTTCCCGTTGCCTATTGAAATCCCAGCCCTCCCTGAGTGATACTGCAGCATCCACAGCCCCCCTCAGCTCCCAGAGGCACCAGGATCTCCTGTCTCTGAACTGGGAAGACCCTCTCCTATTTCAGAACTCATAGACTCCCCTAGGGCAGGGGCCCCAGCACAAAGAAAGAGCATCTATTCATGAATGGACACAGAGTCCAGGCAATGAGGAAAGGAGAACACCTGGCCCACAGGGCTGTAGGAAGAGGTGGCAGCCATGCGACAGACCCAGTAAGCACATTTCCTTCAGTGTCTTCAGCCCAGGTCCCAGGCTTGGGCAGCCACAGAGAAAGAATCCCCGAACGCCACAACCCAATCAGCCAGCAGCTGTGGTTGGCTTTTGTTTTTTAACATTTCCCTTGGTTTTCAAAGTTCTAGGAGCTCAACTTACAAACTGTGGAAAGTTCAAGAAAGTTTAAATAAGCAGGGGAGGGAGAGCCTGGCCTGAGGGGGCTGTGGCTGCCCTGGCAGGGCTCCTGCCCAAGTGCAGGCCGTGTGGCTGCCCAGAAAGCCTCAGCCTTGACCTTTGTACCACAGGGGCATCAGGTCTGTCACATGGGTGGCTGTGGCCATGTCACAGAGGTGTGTAGCGGTGGCAGCTTCTCCGTGGCCACTGCTAAAAGAAGTCAGTGTTTTCTCTTCACAGGCCCCAGAGGATGTGGCACTGCAGCCCCTGTGAAGCCTTGATCCCATGCCATGTACTGCTGGGAAACCTGGAAGGATGCAAAGAGCCAGAATGGGGCAGGTGTCTATCATTCTGGGGAAAGCCTCTCAGTCCAAAGCCCCAGGACTGAGGGTAGGGGCTGGGGGAGTCCCAAGGCCTGTGTCCTTGGCCTGGCATCCCAGCTCCTTGTTTTTAGAAATATACAGGGGCCGGGGAGATGGCTCAGTAGAATAAATGTTTGCCTGGCAAGTGCAAGGACCAGAGTTCAATCCCCAGTACTGCATGCCATGCCAGCCCAAGAACCTCAGGTGCATTTCACTGGCCCTGCAACCGGGTGTGGTGGTACAAGCCTATAATCCCAGTGTTGGGGAGGCTGAGACAAGAGGATTACTACAAGTTTGAGCTGCATAGTGAGACCCTGTAGCAAGTACATAAAAAGATCAGTAACCTAATTTTAAAATGGGCCAAGACTTAAATAGATATTTCTCCAAAGAACAACTACAAATGGCCAACAAACATATAAAAAGATGCCCAACATCATTAGTCACAAATCAAAACCACAAAGAGTGAGTGTTTCACACCTGCAGGCAGAGCTGAAATCAAGGACAACAGTAGCAAGGCTGGCGAGGATGCAGAGGACCCGGAGAAAGTGAGCGCTGCTCACGGGAAAGTAAGACAGCGCCATCCCTCGTGGGGGAAAATGGTCTCCATTTATCAGAAGGAAAAACAAGTTACTGTGTGATGTAACAACTGTACTTCTAAGTGCATGCCCTCAAGAGAAATAAAAATCTATGTTCACACAAAGACATGGGACTGTCTTTATCAGAGTCATTCATAAAAAAATGAAAACTGGAAACAACCCAAATGCACATTAATAGATGAATGGACAAAATGTGATGAATTCATTCAGTGGACTACTATTCAGCCATGAAAAGTCACGAAATACTAACTCATGATACTACATGGGTGAATCTTAAGAACATTATGCTAAGTGGAAAGGAGACAGACACAAAAGGTCACATGTTGTCTGATTTCATTTATAGGGAATGTCCAAAATTGGCAAATCCACAGAGACAGAAAGTAGATTAGTGGTGGCTGGGGTGGGGGTGGAGGGAATGGAACTGATTGCTAATGGGTTTGGGGTTCTCTAGAGGATGATTAAATATTCTGGGAGCAGATAGGGGTCAGGGGTTCACAGTGCTGTGAATATACCAAATGCAGAGTTGGATACTTTGAAAGGGTGGATTTTATGGCAGACGAATAATATTTCTATAAAGCTGAAAACACATAGGGTCCTTGCATCTCTGTCTACTCCCAGCCCTGCCCCCTTCCCAGGTTTAGCCCCTTGCAGGTCTCAAGCTGCCATCCCAGGTCTGGCTTTTAATAGATGAATGTCAGGGTGGCTGTTAGGGGAATAGGACTCTGCTTCCTCTATGACTCTAGCCCTGCCTTGTGCCTTCCCTCTGGCTAGACCTACATCCCCAAACCCTCTGGACCTCAGCTCCAGTGTCCTGGTCCCCAGCAACGCCTTGCCTGGCCCTATACCCTGCAGTCAACTCTGATTCCCCAAGGGTAGATGCAGTACAGAAGGGGCATGTGGTATGCCTGTGCCACACATGGGGAGCCCAGTACACTGGGTTGGAAGGATCCCTTTGGCCAAGCTGTGGAACACATCAGCAGCGCCAGGCCAGGGCCAGGGCTTGGGGATCTATGGTTTGGGCATAGGCCTGGAAATGCAGGGTCTATACAGACAGAGGGGAGGGACTCAGGATCAAAACCCACATGTAGATGGCACCAGTGTAGGGGAGAAGAAGCCCAGCAAGGGCCTGGTGAGGATGGCGACATTTCCTGAGTAGGGAGCCTTGTGGCCAGCACATGTCTGTCTCACCTGCACTGGGAGAAAGCCAGTGCCTCCTTGCTGGCCTTCCTGCGTCAAACAACTTTCGTTTTTTTCATCTGTTCTCCACAGTGCCATCAAGGTGGGTCATTCTCCAGCTCAGAAGCCTTCAGGCTCCCCACGCCCTCAGGACAAAGTCCAGACACCAGCCCAGTTCCACCTCCCGCCGTGCGGGCTGTCCTGTGCCCTGCATCTGCATCCCCAGCTGCATGGAGCCTATTCCTCTGCCATTCATTTCCAGAACCCAAACCAAGAGGCCTATCCTGACCAGGAGCTTGTTCTAATAATGATTTTTTGTTTTGTTTTGTTTTAAAGAAATAGAGAATTGAAGGGGCTGGCCAAATAGCTCAGTGGATTAAAGCACTGCTTAGGCAGATGAAGGGGTCAGGAGTTTGATCCCTGGGCCTGCAGTGCCTGCCCCACCTCCAGGGCACACTGAGGTAGCCATTGAGACTGGGTGTGGTGGCACAAGCCTATAATTCCAGCACTTGGGAGGCTGTAAACAGGAGGCTCACTATAAGTCTGATCTACGCAGTGAGACCCTGTAGACCCTGTCTTAAAATAAATTAAAAAAAAGAAAAAAGAAGAAGCCGGGTGTGGTGGCACATGCCTGTAATCCCAGCACTCAGGAGGCTGAGGCAGGAGGACTGTTGTGAGTTCGAGACCAGCCTGAGCTACAAAGTAAGCTTAAGGACAGCCTGAATTGCATAGTGAGACCCTGTCTCAAAAAGACAAAAAAAAAGAAAAAAAGAAGAAATGGAGAATTGAATCAGGGCACTGCACTGCAGTAGGTCCCTAGCTCTTTTTAGTTATTTATTTTAAAATTTGAGATAAGTTCTTGCTAGGTCACTAAGTTGCCCAGGCTAGCCTCAAACTTGGGGGTCTCCTGCTTCAGCCTCCCAGAATGCTGCAATTACTGGTGTGAACCACCATGCCCAGCTTGATAGTGCTGTTATTTTAAATGATGCAAAAATGCTTAACAATCAACTCACATGTAGTCACCAGCCTGTCTGGCCTCAAATTAGAAATAATTAAGAGCATTCACTGGCCCATACTCCATCCTGTGGAGAAACGGTTTCAGGGCCAGATACATGGATGTGAAATTCAGGACAGCAGGACCCAATCCAGTGTGTCTGGTCGGTGGCTGAGGGCCCCTGCCTACAGCTGAGGAGCTGAGGTTCTAGGTGCCCCTGAACAGGTGGGAAAGGGTGGAGGGAGGGCAGGCAGAGGAGGAGGGAGGGCAGATGTGGGGGTGGTGCAGAGGTGTGCAGGGAAAGTGGAGAGGATCATCCACCCCAGGGCTGCTCCTATCCCAGCCCGCACCCAGACTACCAAGAAAGTGGCCCTTTCTGGGTCCAGGATGGGACCCAGGGAGCCCCAGGAACTGAGGAAACCCTTCTCGTTAGTGCAGAGCCCTCCTCTCAGCCATGGAGATCAGGGTGTCCCCTCTTCCCAGCTGGCCCCAGGCCCTGCCCACCCTCAGGGCTCCAGCCTCCCTCTAGGCCCAGCCAGCCAGGCTAACCAGCAAATTGAGCAGAACCTTGGAGTCACCCCTGACGCCTTGCTGCCTGCCCATATCCAGTCCCTAAGCAAATCCTGTTAGAGTGTTAGACTGTCTTGAGCACTCTCCACTCCCTGCTCTGCCCCACCCCTCCTCCAGTCTCCTGGAACTCGGGCAGCCAGAGAGATCCTTTTAAATGGAGCGTCCAGGGGCCTTACCATCTGGCCCCCATTTCCTTGGCAGCTCATCTGCTGCTGTCCCACTCCCTCCTTGCCCTGAGGCCACACTGACCTCCTCCAGCTCCCTGGCTGCACTGGCTGTGCCCTGCTTGCTCACTGTGCCTGGCTCCGGCTGCAGCCCTGGCCCTGACTTTCCACTCGCCTGGGTCACTCTTCCCCCAAAGCCAACTCACCTCTGCATGCCTCCTACTGCCTCTTTCCCTTTGCTCAGCTGGGGGGCAGAGGTGGGCACCTGCCTGGCGTGCATAAGGTGGGAGGGGCCAACTTCCTCATTTGGATCCTCCTTCCTTGGACACCTGTGTATGACTGAGAAACAAAACATCCATCCCACCCCACTCTTCCTTCTCCCCGTACACTCAGCTCAGCGCTCTCTCTGGACAGCCAGTTGCTGGCTCCTCTGAGTGCCACTGCAGCCCCAGCACCTGCATCTCTCCTGCTTTCCCTTCAGTCCTTGCTATTTGATTATTGTCTTGTGCGAATCTCCAATCCAGTCTGGACAGAGTGGACAGAGAAGTGGTGAAGCCACCAGTGAAAAGGAAACAAGCCTAGAGGGCGTGGGGTAACCCTGCCCAACGACACCAGGTACAGTGCTGGCCCTGCCTTTGCCAGCCCACCAGGGCCAGCTCTCTGAGCCTCAGAGTCCCAGACCTGTGCTGACAACCCAGGGGCTGAGGCCAAAGATGCAACATGCACAACAGCTGCTATCGTGGCAGTAGCATTGCACAGGGACTTCTACAGGCTCGCAGTTGTGAAGATGGATGTGACCCTGGAGACCTGGAGAACAGAAGGAATGCAGGTACACCATGTGCGTGCGTGTGTGCATGCATGTGTGTGTGTGTGTGTTCCATGTGTACGTGTATGTATTACAGGGCTCAAGACTCCTGAATTCACTTCTCACTGTGGCCCCACATCTGCATCCTGACTCCCTGGCACCCCAAGGGGTAGCTGAGAATGGCCAGTGGCAGCAGGAAGGGTCTAGACTGTTCAGCTGTTCAGCTAGGGACAAGACAACACAGGTCCCACTCTGCCCACAGTGCAGCAGAGCTACCCTAATCCACCCATGAAACTTGACTACTCAAGCACCCACTAGTCAGGCCACTAAGTCCCTCCATGGGGCAGTCATGCTCTGTTGCAAAATAGATCTAATAATGCTGGGGTCACAGGGTGATTAGCATTAAACAGGAGGGTGTAGGCATCCACTCTGGTCGGCTCTCTCACTGCTGAACACAACGCTGGAAACCCACAACTTAGAGAAACTGTTTAATTTGCCCATGGCTTCAGTCAGCTGGTCCAAAGGCAGAACCATTGCAGCACGAGGGCCAGGTGGAGGAACACCACTCAGATCATGGCCAGGAAGCAGAGCAGGGCTACGGTGCCACAGCAGAAGGAGCAAGGAACACACAGACCTGGAGACCACACTCCACGACCCACCCTGGCACACCTAGGAGTGCTCTTCACTAGCCCCCAGGTGGACCCCAAAGCCAACCGACATGGCCCTGCACCCTGGCCGTGCAGCACCCAGTGAGCAATCACTAAGCAGACGGAGGAGAACAGGTTGCCCATGACTCCAGGAGCAGTTACGGGCACCATGCCACAGACTTGACACACACACAAGGCTCTGTCCTCAAGGGACTCCCAAGCCGTAGTAATAACATGCACAAGTGCGTGGGTCTCAGCTGGCTGGCTCTGAGGCCGCCTGCTCTGCTGCTTTAGAACCACAACTCGTTTCATCCCAAAGGGCCCTGGAAGTCTGGAGCTGCTATGGTCGTCCTGTAGCTAAAGAAACAGAAAAGAGAACTGAATGCCTCGGGTCACCAGAGGGCCAGGGCAGAGCCAAGGCAAGACAGGGACCTATGCATCCCAGTCGTCAGCTACTCAAATCCAAGCAGCACACAGGCAGTGGGGAGGGCGCAGCGTGGAGGCTCAGGGAGAGCCCAGCAGGGACACCAAAGAGCTGGGACAGAGAAGAGACTTAAAGCTGGGACAGAGAGGAAGCAGGCCACGCAGGGTGACTGCATCATGTGGGGCACAAATAACCATATCCAGGCCTCTTCCCCTTTGCTCAAAGCCGCCTCTGCCCTGGGAGCCACCCGCTCTCAATGACACTCCTGTTCGCACCTGCTTACACGCTGCTCTCCCACTGCCCTTCTCCTCTCCAGGCTCCGTGCTGCAGGGCAGGATTTGACGCCTGGGTAAGTGCCTGCCTTGCTGCAGCACTCCTGACTCACAGAAAGGGCCAACGAGTGGAGCAGAGTGGAGCAGCGTCTGCCATCTGCCAGGAGAAGCGGAGTGGACAGGGAAAGGGAGCATGTGACAGCCCAGAGCAGTCAGCGCTGGGCCTAGATCTGAACCCCTGCTCCCCTTCCTGGGGGACAGCACCCCTGGGCTGGAGCCCTGGCTCTCACACTGTGCCAGCCATGTTGCTTCTGCCTGCAGCAGCTTTGCCTGGCTTCCTCTCAAAAAAAAAAAAAAAAAAAAATTTTTTATATAATCTTAAAAAATTATTCAAGGGCTGGTAGGTAGCTCCACACACAGCATTTGCCTAGCATGTCCAAGGTGCTGGGTTCAGCCTTCCCCCAGATTGAAAAACGATTATTCAAGTGAGTTAAATTATTCAAGTGAAATTATTCCAATGAGACTCTGTGTCCCCCAGACAGTCTCCAGAGAGTGACACAGCAGGTGTCCCCAACAGGGCATCCCAGGTGGCCAGCGTGCCTCCCGCCATGTGCCTCTCTGCACCTTAGATTCTTTTTTTTTTTTTTTTGCACCTTAGTTTCTCCAACTATTTCAGGGACCACAGCCCCTGCATTAAGGGGCAGTTGTGAGGCTTCAGGGATAATTCCAGAACATTCTGGAAGCATCCAGAGTCTTCAGAGAAACTCTAGCCGAGGTGGGTGCTCAGGGAGTGTTGAGGGCATCACTTGCAGGGTCCTGGCTCTCCCAGACTTGGCCTCAGCTCACTTACGTACCCAAGGCACGTGGCTCAGTTGTGCTAAAGGACAGCAGGGCTTGGGGCCAGGCAAATCTGGGGTCAGGCCCTCCACTGGCGCTTGTGCTCAGCTCCACCTGTGCGGCGGGCTGTTGTCTGGATGGTGAGGCTGGCCTCTGCAGACAAGGGGCCTGTGTCTCCACACGTGCTCGCTGCTCCCTCCTGTGCACCGCACTCTCCCTGGCAGGTTCCCCTCTGCCTTTGGTCTCTCTGGGCACATTCTCAGCCTCTCGGTGAGCCAAGACAGTGCAACTGGAAAGGCACACAGTTGAGCATCCAGACTCTCTCTAAGGGGAAACTGAGGCCTGGAGTGGGACAGAAGTGTTCAGGAAGACATGATTACAGGAGGAGAGTTTTGATCACAACCTAGGCCTCTGCTTCTACCCATTCAGGTCCTTCCAGGCAGCATCTATAACTTTGCTGGATCCCACCCAAAACGGGTGTCTCTCACCTCCCTCCTTGGGGCCCTGGTCCACACCTGACCATCTGCCTATCTCTCCACCTGCATCATACTGACCTTGACGGTCCTGTCCTCAGCCCTCCTGTCCGCTTGTTCATCCCCATTGAACTCCTCGTCACCTCTCAGACTGCACCTAGACTGAACCCCTTGGTGGCTGGGCACAGAGGCTACCCTGGTTCCAACTGTGAATGCCCACTCAAGTCTGTCTCTCTCCCCAGGCCAGGGATTTGTGGGCCTGCAACAGGTATATTCCAAATGCAACACAGAACCTGGCCCAGACCAGATATCCAACACCTGCCACCCTGCCCCACATCTGTCCCTATAATTCAATTTATGGAGCACTTGCGTAAAACAGCAGCAAGCAGGTGGGCACAGCCCTGCTCTCGTGCAGGTGATCTAGTGACACATAGTCAAATATTAAGTCACACTATGAAGAACCATGGTGTGGAAGGGGATGGAGGAGGATGGTCAGGAAAGGTTTATCTCAGCACATGACCTTTGACCAGGGCTCTGAAGAAAGAAAAAGAGGGAGTGATGTAAATGCCAGAGAAGTGTATTAGGGAGGACCCAGCGAGTGCAAAGGTCCTGAGGGCAGAATACACAAAATATATTGGAGGACTAAGTAAGATCTGTGAGCAAACGGGTGATGGGACCAGAGGGCAGAGAGGAAATAAGCTGGGGCCACAAGAAAGACTCTGCTCTGGCCCTATAGGAATCAGGAGCTACTTGAGGAATATGGGCAGAGAAGTTCAGGACCTAGGGAGTTCCGACAGGATCACACTGGCTGCTTGGTGCCCAGCAAGCTCTGGGGTTGAGGAGGAAACGGGGATTCTGGAGAGGCCACTGCACATACAGGCAGCAGGTGAGGGGGGCAGAGTCCAAGCGCCAATGAAAGCAGAGCCAATAGGATTTAGCAGCGGATGAAATGGGGTAGGAGAGAAAGTGACACCAGGAAGGAGCCCAAGGGGCCAGGAATATAGCTCAGTGGTGTAAGTGCCTGCCTGGCAAGTGCCAGGTCCCTGACTTCAATTCCTGGTACCAAAAAAAATTAAAAAAGGAGCCCAAGGTTCGGGCCTGCATGAGCAAGCAGGCTTGGGAGGGGCAGGCTCAGAGTTAACCTTTGGGAGCTGTTTGTTACCTGAAAGGTGGAACTGCCCGCGGTCCACTCACATGGAGTGTGCACAGGATGAGTCCAGAGTTGGAGAGGAAAATGTAGAGTGGGTGTGGCAGCTGCCCTATGCCCTGCACATAGTAGGTGTTCAATGAATGCCTGCTGGCCTGGCCTGTGAAGCCTCATGTGTTCCACAAAACTGGCCACAGCCAAGTTCCTGGCTGCCAGGAGAGATGGACAGGAGGCCTAGGGCCAACCATGGAGAGCCACACCAGAGGGACAGGTACAGCACCGTAGCACTGCCTGGTGGGTGTCAGCGCAGGAAAGCCTGTTGGCCAACAGCAATGGGCACACCAGGCAGGCAGGTGCTCCTGCTGCGGGCAAAATGGGAAACATAAGGAGAAAGGCCTCAGAGCCAGAACTGACAGCTGGGCACACAGCCCACCCCAGTTCCAAATGTGGATCTGGGGATTTAGAAAGATATCGAACCTCTGTGGTGGTCTCTGTTGCTGCTCCTAAAAAACAAGGATGGCCAGCCAGGGATGGTGGCACGTACCTATAATTCTAGCATTCTGCTAGGCTGAGGCAGGAAAAATAGCTCAATGCAAGAGCCTTGGGTTCAATCTCCAGTACCAGAAGAAAATGACCCTTCCATTTGCAGGTCAATTGTTAACTCCATTAACAACTGAGTTAATCTAGAATCTGGTTAATCCACACAAAAGCCACAGAAGGAGTAGTGCCCAGGGCTCAGTGTGTGTGACCCATCCACTGGCGTGGCATCCAAAGGAAGCATGTGCTGGGAGGGCAGGTTGGGGAAGAGCAGGCACCTGGACGCCCCACTTACGCTAACGAGGAGGACTTGATTCCTTGGGCAGCATAGGGCACGGCAAGCTCTGAGTGGAACGATGAGCTGTGTCCACCCATCCTGCACTGCATTCAGCAGGGTGCACCCCTCCCAGCCCAGGACTCCTCAGCTGGGGGAACACACGCAACAGCTGGCCCTTCTCTGTCCCTTCCGAAGGCAGTAGACCTCTTCCTGCGGTTGATGCTGGTCAACTGCCCTTATGGTGACACACGAGGACAGGAGGCACAGACTGCTGCAGAGAGAGCAGGAGGCAGAGCTGAGATGCAGACCTGGGCAGTGGGCTTGGTGGCTCCTGCCCAAGGCGGACCTCAGAGGGAGGTCAGGTATCCCATGGAGTGTCTGGCACTATGGGTTCTCCTCGCAGGCACACCGGCATCACCAGGCCTGTTTGCCCAGAAAGAAACTGGAGGTGGAACAGGTGGAATCTAATGTAGGTCACCAATTCCAAAGGCCTATGCTGGAGCTTGGCAGGCACTCTATGGAGACTCTGTTTTTTCTTGGTACTGGAACTCAGAATCCAGGACCTTTACACTGAGATATATATCTCTGGGCCTTTTTAAAATTTGTAATTTGAGGCAGGGTCTATTAAAGTCATTAAGTTGCCCAGACTGACCTTGAACTTGTAACCCTCCTGTGTCAGCCATCCAGAGTGCTGGGATCAGGCATGTGCTACCATACCTGGCTCATAGACTCCTAAACTTCCCTAAACCTAAGCCAGCTGCCAGGGTGAGGTGGATACAAAGGCACTCTCTGCCTGGAGCTTTATGCCTTTTGGCTCTGCTTTGAAGGAAAAGACCTGGATCCCCCTTTTGGGCTGCCCTGAGACTTGTATCACAGGTCCCTTTACCTCTGATTCCCTCCCGCTGTCCTTTCAAGGAGGTCCTTCATCCCAAGAAGTGTCCTGGCCCCGAGGTCCCCAGACTTGCCTGGAGACATGCAGTCACCCCCAACCCTCAAGCCCAGCCTGGAGCACTGCACCTAGCAGAGGGAAATACACTGTATTTATTATAGTCGATGGGGCAGGGCCAAGGTCACCCCATAAAAATGGATTCCTGGAGAAACATAAACCACCAAAGTACCCTGTGAATTTTATTGACCTTAAAAAAAAAAAAAAGCAATCTCATTTGAATAACGAAGAGAGAAACCATCCTTAGTTCCTCCTTTATTAGTGAATAAGGACACAAAAACACTCCACAGAAACAGCCACAAGAAGCTTCAGGTCCAATTTATTGGCCACTTTTGCTGCAGAAAACCCAGCATTTCTACGAAAATAGGATGATATCCAAATGGTTTGCTTGTTTTTAAGAAAGCTGCCTTTAATACAGGGCAAGACTTAGTTTTGCTTTTGTTTTATTTTATTTTTTTAAATTTTTAAACAGAGCTGGAATTCTCCTAACTTCATGCCTGCTCCTCCCGCCGGAGGGAAAGTGATTTCCGAATTCATCTGATAATCGGGTTTCTTTGTGGCATCCACTCCATCTCTCAGCAGCCAGCCATGATGTCATAAGCCCATCAGATTTCCGGTAGGGGAAAACGCTGGGGAATTGGAAAGAATGAATATTTCTTACTCGTCAGGTGGGGGGTGTTTGGGAGGAGATGCCTAGATATCTAGTGGCTGGCAAGGTGTGGGGAGGCTCCGTGTTTGTGATATTAAATGTCAGGCAGAAACCTGAAAAGCCCAGCCACCCAGATGTTTTCTCCATATCCAGATGTCTGGCATCGTGCACAACGCCCCCACCACCCCACGAGGCGCTCGACATTTCAGCTCTGACCTCAGGTCTCCCCTGAGTGCGGGCTGCCAGGAGCTGCACACCCTCCAGGCTGCCCACCCCCCAGGCTGGGAATCTTTTTCTCTAAATCTTTACACATGGATGACAGGAGTAACTAGGTCCAGATTTTTAAAAGCTGTTGAAGCAGTGATTTTAAAAGTTCAGTGCTTGGAATTAGCTTCCCCAGAATATACTATGCAAGCCAAAAAGGGGGGGGAATCCTTCAGCCAACACACACACAAACATATGTGACTCTCAAGCCACAGGGCTTAAAAACTCAAAACAAAACCAGCAAGTCTGGGAACAAGGACTGCGGCTGACACAGAAGAGAGGAGACTCCCCCAGGGGCCCACCTCCCCCAAATCAGAAGAACACGGAACAGCTTTGTTCTTCCTGACAAAGCCCCTCACTTCGAAGGCACTGACATTGCCAACAAAAGCCCAGGGTAGAACTAATTTACACTCAGGCTTGGCTTCCAGGAGTCAAGGAGTTGTAAAGTACAGTTGAGAAACAGCGTTGCTGGGGGAGCCTGTCTCCCCCTACCTTGACAGGGACCTCCCAGGCCTGGGGAGCCCCATGTGCCACAGACAGGTAGGGTCCTGACCTCATGGTGGCCTGGCATGTGCCCCATGGTGGCCACCACCTAAAACTGTGACATCACAGATAATTGTCACTGAAAATGAGCCAGGACTGCCAGCCCCTCAAAGCCACAACCCCGAGACTGCACAGAGAGCCCTAGGAGAGGGACAAGTCCAATTAAAACTGAGCCTTCAGATGACAAGAGAAAAGGGTGACTGTCAAGGGGACAGTGAGTGGCAGAGGACAGGAGAAGGTGAGTGGGGGCTCTGGGCTCTGTGCCCTCACTTCCGACAACAACTCCTATGTTTTACAGATGAGGAGATTGAGTCTAGGGTGGCTGAGTGGCCTGTCCAAGGTCACCAGGCTAATTAGCCAGACAGCTGGGATTGGTGAGGAGAAAACACAGGTCTCACTTTGCCCAGCTCTTCCCATAATGTCTTCTAATTTAATCCTTATAACACCCTGTGAGGGAGGGATTACCATTAACCTTGGGGGCCAGAGGAGCCAGTGGGGGTGCAGAGAGGTTAAGTCATTTGCCCAAGATCGCACAGCTCGTCATTAACAGAACTTGGCCTGAACTTCTGAGTCACCTGACTGAATCTAACACTCTTTGCACTGGGAGGGGGAGGCAGTTGAGGTTGAACTGGGAGCAGTGAATCTGATTTAAATACACATTTAAAATGCTGGTGATCTCCACAGAACAGAAGGGAGTAAATCATTGCAAATTAATTTTTTTAAAGCCATTCCAGGCAGGAGGGCTAGATGGCCGGGTGGGTGGGTGGGGAGGCGGCTTTTATTCTATCCCTGCCAGGGCCTGAATAAAGCAGGGAGCCAGTCTCTAGCCGTGCATGGCGGCAGCTCAATCCCCTGAAGTGGGGCGGGGCGGAGGGGGGGTGATGTGATAAAAGCTTTGTCAGGCATCTGAGAGAGCATAATCTACCACAGGAACAGTGCCAGGCGCACAGGTCTGACGGAGCCAGGGGAGGGTAAAATTCACTGTGTATGGAAGCCACGAAACATAGAAAGAATCTAGGGCCTCTGAGCTAGGTTCGTCTTTATAGCCAGGAGTTGCAATGAGCCGTGGCTCACCTGAGCAGCTGTTTGGGGCCCAGAGGCTGACCTGGGATAGGGAGGGGTCACCCAAGGTCTTGCCCGCCCAGCCCTGGGGAGGGAAGGAAGTCACTGTGGCCCTGTACCTGCTGGCCACCACTTTCTCCCAGACTAGCACTGGAAGGAAGTAGCTTTCAAGAGCTAGGACAGAGGGACAGGGACAGGCCAGCCCCAGGGCTCCCAGGGGACCCACTCCCCCCCCAGCAGGAGGCCTTGGCATTGATGTGGGCTGTGTGTGCCAGGCTCTCCCTCCCTGCCTCACTGTGCCTGCTGGTTTCTGCCATCAGCAAATGGGGTGTGGAGCCCAGGCCTCGGGCCAGGGAAGAGGAAAGAAAAGTTTCTGCCATCTGGACATCTGGCCTGAGAAGCTCCTGTTTTTCTGGGGAAATCCTACCCATCCTTAATTGCTTTTGCCTGCCACCTATCCAAAAGAGAACCAGGTCATGCCCTCATGGCAGTGACATCAACAGTCCTCCATGCTCAGCGTGGTGGAGGCTTCCTGAGGGAGTGACACTGGCCCTGGGGATGAGGAGCATTCACACCTTGAAGTCACTGTCACCTCTGCAGAAAGGGCTTCTCTGCCCATTTCCCCTCCCCCACGTCACTGTTTCCTTGCTGACTACGTGCTATTTGTCACTAAGTCCCTGCACTGGTCCAGAAGCCCTGTGAGTCTTCACAGATAAGAGTCTAGCTTATTCCCTGCTGAGCTGCCCATACCCTGCACATAGCAGATGTAGTTGTTTGATGGCTATTTCTTCATCAAAAGCTTTACACAACACATGCAAAGACCCTGGGGCAGGAAGTCTGCCAGAGACTGGAAGGCATGGGCCTTGGAGTGGGGCACGGAGCACAGGGTGCTGTGAGGTGGGACTGAACCTAAGAGCCACCCTAGAAGCTTAGGTATCTCACCACCAAGGAAGGGGCTTCCTTCCACCTTTCCTTTTGGCACAGTCTGAGCTAGCAGGTCTTCCTTCCCTAGAGCAGAGAGGTCTGCTGTGGCAGCCCTGCTGGGAACAAAGCAGGTGACCACCAGTATCCCCTGCCCAGCACTGTCTGCTGCTAGTTTCCTGCACCCATCTATTCTCTGCCCCAGGGCTGTAGGACTATCAGAAGCTAAGGAAGCAGTGGGAGAAAGAGCCCACGCAGGGCCTCCCTGCACGCCCCCTTTACCCCCATCTGCAAGGATCCTCAATGCTTGGCCCCATCCTCCTCACCCGGGCAGGGTAAAGGAAAAAGAATCTGGACCCAGGTGACCGTCCTCCCCCTTCTGATTTCTGGAGTGATATGGGATCCCAAGTTGGCCCCTCTGCCGCTCGGATTCCCTACTGGGAAGATGACACGTTAGGTGTACAGCCACTCCTGCCGCCTACAGGAGGGAGCAGAATCAAGAGTCCCCTCTAGACCAGATTCCCAGCCTCCCCAACTCCTTCCACTTGGGCTGTCCCCGCCGGCAGGAGGCACAAGAATTCCAGCAACTGAATCTGGGGCATGGAGCCCCAACACACAAGGGGCGGCGGGGGGGGGGGGGCGCCTCTGCCCTGGAGAGGTGGCTGCGGTTGACAGGTGGCGCGGTGCGCGCGTCCAAGACCCCTGCTCCCCGCAAGCCGGCGGGAAGCACTCAGCAAACTTTCAGCGCCTGGGACCCGCGGGGTCTATACCCACTGGTGTCCTTGGCGGTGCCTCCACTACCAGCGCGGGTCTCCGCTGCCTCGCTGGTCCCTAGGTCGCCGGAGGCTGGCTCAGTCCTAACGTCGCTTCTCCGCAGGCTCCCCAGCCGCGAGTGACCAGAGCACCGGTAGTGACCGCTGATTTCGGAGACTCCTCAGCCGCACCACTCGGGCTCGAGCGCGCCGCCCGGGGGGCCCTCAGGTCACTGAAGACGCCCCAGTTTAGGGGCTGCGTCTACATCGCCTCGGCAGTCCCCGGGTCACTGGCTATGCCCGTACCCAGGGGCCGCGTGCACGCCGCGCGCCGCTCACGCGACTCCCTGGGGACAGCCCCGGGATGCAGCCACCGCTCAAGGAGGTGACGCGCGCCGTTCCCCGGGGACCCCATCGGGCGCGGCGGGCCGGCGGCTGCTTACCTCGTCCGTGCCCTCACGCCTCTGTCCTGCTGGCGTCGTCTGTTTCACACATTTGGCGGGGTTGTCGCTGGAGAAAGGAAATATTATAAATCCTCCTGCGCCACGTGGCTGGCCCCAACCCCCAGTTTGTTTGTTTTTTCCGGCCTTCAGTACAATACTCGGCCCCTAGGCCGGCCGCGGGGGCCCGGGCTCCGGGCAGGCGCTGCGGCCGCGGTGGGGCGGGGCCTGGGCGGCGACGGGGCGGGGCCTGGGCGGAGATGGGGCGGGACCGGGCCCAGGGCCGGGCTGGACCGGGCGCGCAGCCCTTGGCCGCCCTCCCCCGGGAAACTGTGGCCTGCATCAAGCCTTCTGTTCCAGCTCATGATTGGTCGGCCGGCCGGCGATGCTGACGCCTGATTGGCTGAAAGGAAGAAGGGCTAGGATCTTGCTAGTAGTGGTTTGCAAATTTCATTCTTTCCGTTTTCTTTCTTGCAGCAGCTGCTGCTACTGGGATCTCTCCTGAACTCCTCAGCTTTTCCATCTCTATTTGAGTCGTCCCCACTATAACGCTTACCCCGGTGCTGCGTTTCTTTGTTCTCTACCAAACAGCACCTTGAGGTTGAAACCCCGGATTTGTACTGCTAACTACCCTCAGGACCCGAAATGTAGTAGGCGCTTGAAAAGTGTTTGTTGATTGAATGAGAAGCAAACGTGCGTGTGGGTTTTTAGAACTCTCTTTAACTCTGCAACATCCTTGGGAGGTTCCTCTCCCAGAACGGGGAAACCACGTTTGGACGTGCAGTCCCCTGGGAGTGACTGAGCTGATACAAGGAGCTGACAACACCTCTGGCCTCGGGTCCCTACACAGGAGTCCTGAGAGGACTGTCAGAGCCTGTTACATGTGCAGCAAAAGAATGCTGGGTTAGAACGGAAAACGGAAAACGGGTTACAAGATGAAGTGCGCCTGCCTGACACTGCTTTGCAGTATGGACGAGCCGGTTCCTGCCTCCATGCTAAAATCCTGCTAGCTCGCTGGGCTTCCGTCCTCCCTGGGGAGCTCCCACACCCCAAATTACAAAGGAAGTCAGAAGCGAGCGGCTGCACCCAGCTTTAGTTGCTAACCCCTGACAGTTTGGCTAGGTGTGCCAGGGAGGGGACCCTCAGGATAAGCGCTGGAAGCTGGCTCTAGCAGGAATGCTCTCTTTGGATTGAGGGGTGGTGCGGCACGTGGGATGGGAGAAAGGGCTTCCGCTGACAAAAGAAAGCCGCGGAGCTGCTGCTGGAGTAGGGCTGGAGAAGGTTAATTGACCAGAAAAAGACTGTCTGAGATCCTGGCTCCCGTACAGAGGGCAGCCAGAGACAAGCAAGTGGCGAGGAACTGGTTTCGTGGCTGAGAAAGGCCCCCAGCCCTGTGTCGGTGCCGCCTCTTGGTCTTTACAAGGACCCACAGTGGTCAATTTAGGCCCCACCCTCATCTCTCTGTGACCTCATCTAGCGGCAGTTATCTGCTTCAGGACTACGCCAAGTGTATCTTTTTACACACAGCAAGGCTGAGTGAGGTCAGAACGCTGGGATTCCAGAACTGTCAGGGTAGTGCTTGTGGGGGGCAAGTCCCTTCCTGGCTTTCCTCTGCCCTCTTGGGCCCACCTCTATCCTGGCACCTGGCAGCCCTCTGAACAGAGCCAGGAGGGAGGCAGCCCTGTGTGCACCAGCCCTCCTCAGCCTCTCTTCCAAGTGACCCTGCCCAGCAGGGCGCTCTCAGGAGAGTCCTGCCACCCTGCCGGTGTCCCCCAGCCTGCCAGGTCCCCATCCCCATTACATCCAAGATGGACAAGGACAATAAAAGCTATTTCACAAGCAGCTGGTGATTAATCGCCAACTTAATTAAAGAGGCAGTAATTGCACTTCAATTTCAGAGGTAGGTGCAATGTCTTGGCCAGGGGTAGGTGGTCAGCTTAGGTCTCCCTGACAAGAGTGGGCTGGAAGAACAAAAGGATTTTCAAAGACAGGAAGAAAAGCCAAATAGCAGTTTTAAAAAGTGGATGCTTCTATCACAGTTGAAATGTTTTATTGGATAGAATTAGATGGTGGGCTTAGATGTTTCAGCTTGGCTCTCTCTCCTTATCCATGTCTTTGAAAGATTTCATTAGCATCAGTGACCAAAAAAGAAAAAAAAAAATGACAAGGGGGAGATTAAGTATTCCCAAACTTGAGTTTGGGATTTACAAATAGCAGTTGATATCGTGTGCCTTGCTTTCCACAATGGAGAGAGCCTTAAAATTATGTGTAAATCGAATCCCGTTTGCCCACTCGGTCCATCTTAATGCTGCCGATGCTCTATCTTCATTTCTGATTGATTTTCCCTGGCAGAGGTGCCAAATTCTTTGCTTTAAGTGTCAGGCTCTCTCTGTCAAGTAGTTAATGACCTATAAAGCACTTAAAACGTACTGGAGGAGATGCTATTTGGAGGCGCCCTGCTGTGTATCCTCTCCTATTGTCAGTAATCACCCCTCATTTATTTGCTCTTATTGGTTTGGAATTTGCTATTGGTTTCCTGAAAGCTGAGCCCACTGAGGAAGGGTCCAATTCCAGGGGCGCCTGATGTGCTCTAGGGGTGGTGTTCAGGGGCAGTTGCAGCAGGTGTGGCCTCTTTTCTTCAAAGCCCCTCTGTTTGGTCAGCTCTGGGCCACACACTTCCTGTTTTAGCCTCTGGCCAGCTGAGTGGCCTCAAGTAGTCACCACCCCCTGCAAGGCTCAGTTTCCTACTCCGTGAAACCCCAGGGCTGGTGCCTGCTCATGGGCAACTGTTGGGGACCCCAGGATGGTGGGGACAGTGCTGGGAGCGTGAGAAGAAGCCTGAGGTCAACATGAGGACAAAGGCCATGGTGCAGGCCAGCTCCAGGGTCAGAGTGGCAAAGAAGCCACCCTAAGGAGCAGAGAAGGGCAAGCCAGCGCCCAGGGCTGAGGAGTGCTTCAGGAGGAGAGGAGAGCGGAAGAGGCTCCTCTGGATGGGAAATCCCGTCAGTGTGCCGTGGCTGCCGTAACCAATTACAGCAAATGTGGGGCTGAAAACACTCTATTTATTATTCTCTTAAAGTTCAAAAGGTTGAAATCCAAAAGTTTCAATGTGCAGAAGTGGAGGCGTCAGGGCCAGGGAGATAGCTCAGCAGCTCAAGTGCCTGCCTGGCAAATGCAAGGTCCTGAGTTTGATTCCTGGTACCAGAAAGAAGGACAAGGTGTCCATAGAGCCCTGTTATGTGGCTTTGAAGAGAAAAGTTGCATTCCCTTTCCAGCTTCCAAAGCTACCCCAACTATGGCCCTTTATCTTCAGACCCAGGGGTGTGGCCTCTTTAAACCTTCTCAGCTTCTGTCATCAGTCGGCCTTCTGTAATCTCCCTCTGTGTGCTTCCTGTAAGAACATTTGTGATTTTAATAATCCAGGATAATCTCCCCACCTCAAGAGTCTCAGTCACATCTGCAAGTCTTTGCTATATCAGGGAACAGTCCTGGCTTCCAAGGATTAGGAGGTGGACATCTTGGGGGGGGAGGCACAAAGGCCACCAAGCAAAGGAGCTGAGAGTATGTGTTCTAAAGCCACTGCTAGGGCTGGAATCTACCAACTATATGGCTATGGGGAAAAAACTACTTTTCCCTGACCCTCAGTTTCTTCATCTGTAAACTGGGTTCAATACTTGTCTCCAAATATGAACTCAATAGATATTGAGTTAGCAGGCATAGGGAGCTTCCTGTGTCAGAGCTTGGAGTTTGAGAAGAGCCCTTCCATAGGAAGGGAAAAAAAAAAAGGAGAGGGTACAGGGCAGGGAAGGCTGGAGATGAAGGACGTGCCGGGCAGAGTCTCAGTGTGTGCATGCACTGACTCACGAACTCTGTCCCAGGGATAACGAATAGGGGACACAGAGCAGGGTACTGTTTGATGTCGATGTCCTTTTATTGAAATCAAACCCATGCATCATAAAATTCACCCTCTGAAAGTGTGTGATTCAGTGGTTTTCTACGTTTGCTTTACCCCATAAAGAAGCTCCATCCTCTTCAGGAGTCCCAAAAAGCAGGGCAGAGTAGGAGGGAGCATCCAAGAGTGCTGGTCTTCACCCAGGAAGAACCGGGGGCCTCCTGAGATTGTGGCTGGGGAATGGCACAGGCCAGGCCAGGAGGTTCACCCCCTCCGCCCTTCTCAGCTTCCTTGGTTTGTGCTGTGGGGGCTGAAGTAGCTCACCCCACAGTCCTATATGAGCTACACCTACACCACAGGACTGAAGGAAGCCTCTGTGCTCGCTTTGCACCACAAGAACCAGTTTTAAGGGCCTGCCTGGTAAGAGCAAGGTCCTGAGTTCAAATCTTATTACTAAATTTTCTGGATCCAGTTGCTTGGCTCCAGAATGTATGGCCCTTCTGGGACTCAACTGTACCTTCTGGTCCTGATGGGGCCAGTAGCTCCCTGGCTCCATCCCCTGAATCCCCCCCCCCACCCACACACACACACAACATGCACACCAGAGCCTCCCCACTGGAAGAAGCTGGGCCAGGGTGGAGGCTGGGCATTGGAAGCTGGATTCTGCCTGAGCAGCCCTAAGGCTCCCCACCAGATCCAGCCCCTCTGGAGGGGCTCCAGGGCTCCCCCTTCTACCCCTGGGTAGGCTCTGTCCTGCTGGCTTCATGAAGCGTGTCAGACCCCCACAGATCGGGGGTTCCTGGCCTTGCAGCTGAGACAGGAGGGGCGGCCATCTGGTAAGGGGAGAGGTTGCGGTTAGGACATCGCTAAGCCTGCTGAGGCGTCCCTTGGCAGTGACAGGGGCTTCTGGGATCAATTAACAGAGCCACCCCAACCAGGCAGGAGCTCGCGGCTCATGGGGGCGGGGCGGGGCGGGGCGGGGCTGCTGGCTGTTCTCCCTCTTTTCGCCGCCAGGGCGGGGCAGTTGGTGGCTTCCGGAGTCCAGCTCCTGCTACCTCCCCTCTCCTGGCGGATGCGGCCGCGCGCCCGTCTCAGTGTTCACGAGAATAAAATGGGTCACATGCTCATTAGAGCATATATATATATATAATCTTTATCTTTTCAGCAAAACCAGGCACCGAAGTTGCCCACAAAGGAAAAGACGCATTTATTCTCCAAACAAATGGCTCTTGAGCTCTGAAGCTGAGCCAGGCACAGACAAAGAGAGACAAACACGGTGCTGGCCGCGCTGGGGAGCGGGAGTGCAGGTGTGTGCGCCGACTCCATGGAAGCGTGGAGAGGAAGAAACGAGCATGCGGGGGGACAAGGGCATCGTGCGGGCCCCGTGGAGGTGGCAGCCTCTGAGTGGGAATGGATGAAGGGCCTGGGGAGCAGCACAGGTTGGGGTGCTCAGGCACCCTGAGAACAGCAGCAGTAGGTGGGGCTTGGGGTGACTGAACCAGTAACAGGGCTCAGGGAGGAGCCGGTGCTCTGGCGCAGTTGAACCGGGCCAATGTGGTGCGCAGAGGTGGGAGTGGGGAGGTACCAGAGCGGGGATGAGGGTTGAGCGTCCAGCGACAGACAGGCGGTGGGGCTGTGGAGGGTGAGGTCCAACGTCACCCTGGGGCACGTGGGTGTCCGGTTTTCCCCTCACCACTTGTTGAAAAGCTTGTTCTTTCTCCCGTAAATGATCCCACACACACAACAGGGAGGGCCCTTGCCCTAAGCTATGTATCCAGCCCTTTTTTATTTTCATTTTCCGAGTCCGTTTCAGAGGCAGGGGCTTGAACTCGCAGTGTCCTGCCTCATCCTCCCAGAGTGCTAGGATTACAGCTGTTGCGCCAAGATGCCTGATTCACTGAACGATCTTGGTGTTAAATTGACCATAACTGTAGTGCACTGCGGGGGCTTGAGCGGGAAGAGACAGAGGTGAGTTATAGCAGGGTGAATGTGGTGCGGAGACAAGGAGGGACTGGGAGCTGGTCGGCTGGGGCAGCTGTGATCCATGGGCTTGATGGGGGAACGAGGAGGACTTGGGAAGAAAAGCAGCCCCTGATCAGCGCAGGCCGACGGTGGGGGACCAGGCACAGGGCTGTGTGTGAGCCCAGGCCAGCAGGTCAGCTAGAATCTGGCCCAAAGAATTATTATGGGATAGGGTTGGGCAGACAAGGGGGAGACAGAGACAAGCCAGCTTCCTCATGCCTCAAGGCCCTCAAGTGGTAAAAATAAAACCCACTCCAGACCCAGCCACTTGCAAAGTAAGTTTCCGGGTACTGAGAGGCTTGTAAAGGCAGAACAATGCCAATTACAGCAGCATTATCCTGGATTATAAAGCTTCTAAGTGGTGGCTCACACCTGCAGGCATGTTGTGCCTGGGAATTTCCAGGGGAGATGCCAGGATCCAAACCTCCAGGCTGCTGGGCAGCCGGTGTGGAACAGCAGGCACAGTGCCTCCAGGCCTCCCCTGAGCTGCCTCTATTTCCCAAGGAGTTAACCACAGGGAGGACACTTAGAAGAAAATTTGTCCTTTGAGGGCTTCCCCACTGCTGGAAGCACCAGGTCCCCAGGGGCTCCTTCTGCCCTGCACCTGGTGCTCTGGCAGTTTCCTGGCTTTTCTTGTCCTTTCCCCTGGAAGAAGTTTAGGAGACACATTTGTGCCGTGTTCCGGGAGGACTTGCCAGGACCTTCCCTGCAGCACCTGAGGAGGCCATGGTAGGGGCAGATTGAATTAGGATCCATCATTCCTTGTGTCCTTGGGCAGGTCTGTACCACATGGGGCTGTGTGAATAAAACCAGGGGTCAGGCTCCCACGGAGTGACCCACTGAAGTGCTTCAGAATCCACAGGAAGTGCACGTACACACCCTTTATTTTTATCCGTTCACACATACTACACAGACACAATAAAAACAAGGGGAGGAAAGCATGTCTAGCTGACCTGGCAGTTACCTGTGGGGAGGGGCTGGGATGGAAGCCCAGAGGAGGTGGGTGTGTCCCAGGGACCTTCACCTCACTGTCGCTTAAATGTCCTGTGGCCACAGTATGTGCCTTTGTCACCTGCTTAGCTATGCATGCAAAACCCATGCACATGCAGAAAGTGGGACCTGACCTATGCTCAGCCAGGGCTCCATGGCCTTGGCCAGGGCTATGGCCATAGCTCCAGGGAAGAGTGAAGAGGGAAAGTACCTCAGAGCCTTGTGCGGATGTCCCCAGGCTAGAATCTGGATTCGGGGCTGGCCATGGCCCTCAGGTGGGCAAAGGACACTCCACAGGGCTTGGAAGGGACAGAGAGAAGCCACTTAGTAGGCTGCGCCAAAGCAACACCCACCTCTCATGGAGGAGCTGTCTGCCAAGAAAACTATTGAACTACATAAAAATCCATCCCTGAAATCCCAGAGGTGTCCTTAGAGTGGAGCTTGGCCTTTAAATTAGATAGGGGGTGGGAAGGCAGGTTTTTCTTATAACTTGATATTAAGTTTGTCGAGGGCTGGTGGCCAAAGAGCAGTGACTGCCCCTGGCTGAGGTCACCCTCTGAGGTCCTGCCACATGGGCTGGAAGAGGAACTCTGTAGCCCCACCACAGATCGGAAGTGACAGTCACAGGTTTCCATGGAAACTCAGCTGCACAGAGTCCTCTTGAAATTTTCTTGAGGTGGGTGGCACCGCTCCTTGCTTGCCTTCAAGGTTCAGAGTATGAAGAGAAGAGAGGGTTGGAGGTTGAGATGAGCTGGAGGGGGGTATCAGTTTCCAGCATTTGCCACCCCTGGGAGAGGCCACGTGGGGAGCCTGAGTCACATGAATATTTCAGATGCCCTGAGGCTCTGGGAGGCTGGTGGGGGACAAACCCTTGGTAGAACACGACCTCAGGAAGGACAGCACTTGGGGCCAGGAGACCCAGTGGGAAACTCCACCAGGCAGAGGCTAGAGAAGCAAGACCCAGAGGCACCAGCTGCCCTTGAGTGTGGGGGCCTGTGACAAGATCCTGCAGGGCTTCCTCTGCACCCTAAGTCTGGGTCCCTCCTCGGGATGGTCACATCCATCCTTCTTGGCAGGTCTAAAGTGCCAGCAGCCCCCTCAAGAGCGCTCCCAGCTCCTTAGCATCTCCTAGGGCCATTCTCTAGCACCAGTCATCTCCACCCTGTCCCCAGGACAGGCCCAGACCCTCCTGTCCTCAAGTTCCCTGGCCTCTCACTTAGCAGAGTGCTTCCCCACTGCCCCTGCAGCCCCCTTCTCTGAAGAACAGCTCTCGGGGGAACTCCCACCTGATGCAGTCCCTCATCTGTCCTCCGGAGCAGCTCCAACTGTCACACAAGCCGCCACAGGTGGCAGTGACTTTCTCAGGCCCACACTGTGGCTGGAAGTGGAGCTGGGATCTTAGGAGAAGCCCAATGGCTGCCCTGATCCAAGGAGCTCAGCACAAGGCCCTTTCTGTCTTCTTTTTCTCCCTCACTACCACCTACACCCTCTCAGCTTTGCAAGCTTTTGATGCTGGGGGCTGGAGACCCCATGCCCTGTATTCTTTGTCACCCTCCAGAACCTCAGTAGTTGTGTGCTCCCAGTCTTGCCCTGGAGCAGGCTCAGCTCCCTAGCTGGCACTGTCTGTGTCCACCAGAGGGGGACCAGTCAGTCTCCAAGGGCCTCAGGGACCCAGGGAGAAGCTGGGATTTTATTCCAATGAAGCAGGAAGCCTGGAAGAGCAGAGGAGACCAGTCTCCAGGGAGGTGTTATCAGGTCCCCTCTGGCTGCTTTGTCACAAAAGACTGTGGAGACAGGCAGCCATTGCGTGGCCCAGGTGAGCAGGGTAGGTCTCCACCCAACACCCTTCTCTGGAAAGAGCTGAGAAAGCCAGAGTCTCAGCTAGAAAGTCAGAGCGATCCTGGGGTTTGGAGGGGGGCTCCCCAGTCCTGCAGGCTTTGGTGCCGCCAGTTCTGGTCCCCACCTCTGGCTGCTGCACCTGGGGGTCTGGAAGGCTGCTCTGCAGGAGGCACCCTGTTCCCCCAAGCAGGCCTAGAACTGACAGAGCTCCCTGTTGTGTGCTCCCGCAGGGCCCAGGACCAAGCTGGGAGGCCGTGTCTGTCCCGGAAGGCCTGGTGCCACCCTCACAGACTGTTCCAGGGACTTCCAGAGGTTGGCCCGTGCCCACCCAATGCCAACCTTCTTTTCCAGCCCTGCAGAAGGTGCTGCCCACACTGCCTGTTGGTGCATGCCCATAAACCCAGCACTCAGGAAACTGAGGTAGGAGTATTATCATGAGTTTAAGTACACAGTGAGACCCTGTCTCAAAAATCTAAAAACAAATAAACAAACACAAATGATGCTACCTGAGGGCTTGTGGTCCAGTGCTGCTTGGGGGCTTGGGCAGGGCTCAGGTTCTCCTTTCCCTGAGCACATTTGGGGTCTGTAGGAGAGTACCCAGGAATCTCTGGAGTGGCCCGGGAGGCAGAGAGGGAATACCAAGCTATCTGACTCCCAGATGAACAGTGAGAAAACCAAGGCAGGGAACAGCAGAAAGGGAAGAGGGAGCCAGATAGCCTGGGTGACAGGCCGCTGAGCCCCAGGTGATATACCTCAAGGTGTAAACTTGACACTTTAAAAAGCAAAAGGCTCCAAGCCAGGCACTGGGGACCCCTCTCAGGGCCTGGCTGGAAACACACCAAGCCACACCCCAGCAGTGGCATGGGAAAGAGGAGTCCTGGACGCAGCTCACGTGGCCACCAGCCTCATTCTGGTGCAGGTGAAGTCTGAGGAAGAGAGGACCAGAAAGCACAGGTAGTGGAACCCAGGGCAGCCAGGCAGAGGGGGCACTGGGGGACTGGGCTCTGCCTGGGGAACAGAGGGTGACAAGGGGTGGCATAGTGAGTTCCCAGGGCCAGCCTGATGGGCAACAACCAGGGGGTCCTTGTTGGAGGAGGGAGAGCCTCAGGCCATCTGTCAAGCTCCTGTGCAGCTGCGTCTGCCCCACACCCCATGGCCCACCCCAAGCATGCCAGGACATCTTTGCCAGTGGACACCGACCCAGCCTGCTCCGGGACCCGGCTCCATCTCATTACGCATCCTGGGCTGCTGCACCATCTCCACCATCCCCAGCACAGCCTGGCCTGGGCAGAGCCCAGCATTCCTGCTAATACACCCCCACTGCCTGCTTCCCTGGGGACATGGCCACCCAGCTTTTGGACCAGTCTGGCAGGTGGGGGTCCACAGGGCTCAGTCACAGCACCTATGGGACCTTTGTCGGGTCCTGGGACTCACAGTGCCCACAGACCAGGATGTAGTCTGGCACTTGGGCTAGGGTGCAGAGCAGGGGAGGGAGGCAGCCCAAGGTTGAGGGGGTGCTGCTTATGAGAGTGAGGGTGCAGGGTCCCTGGGGCCCTGGCTCCTGGTTCTGATTCAGGCTTTGGAGAGAGAGGGGCTGCTCTGGACCTCTGGTGCAGATTAAGGCTGATGGCTCAGAGAGCTCAGCCTAGAGATTTTCATAGACCTGGTTCACCTCGCTGTCATCCTGGAGCTGCTGCTCTTTCTCCTGGGAAAAAAAAACAGAAAAGAGAGAATAGGGGGAGGAGAGGGAGGAGAAGAAGGGAAGGAAGAAGAGGAGAAGGA